>JAANSO010000139.1:0-69913 GCA_036507315.1 Lepidocyrtus fimetarius
TCCCTTCATATTCAATGATTTTATGAATTATCAGAGACTATACAGACACATTTTTATAAAATCCTCCGTAAACACAGTGACAACGAAATACTTGAATTTTTCAATCAAATCAGTTTTAAGAGGTACATGCAACATTAAACAGTTAACTCTTTCATCGACAGCAACCTGCCAATGACTGATTATTTTTATTGCAAAGTACTTTTGATCAAAATGAATCAAGATATATTTCATACTAGTATTTTCAAAATGTATTGAATAATACTGCAATAAAAACATTGATTAGCACAGAGTCTTTCCGTCTTCCCATAATAGTAATTTATTGAAACCATATTGAAATCTACATCAAAGAAAAATTGATTAATATTGTTTAAAAGTCTACTTTGGTGTCCTTATGTACCACCGCTGTTACTCCAATAAATACTGCTATTCTGAAGCTGCCATCTGCAACGAAAGCAGGAAGTCATTACTATTGCATAAACAAAGCATGTGATCCAAGCCTACCATCAGCCTTTAAATTTCATAATATTTCTAATAATAATTGGCAAGTTGTATGAGTTAAAAAGCTGTGACAATAATGAACCTGATGGCGTTGATAATATAATGAGCCACCATTGGGGTAAAAACTGTTTTAAAATGTGTTTAACGAGAGGTATTTATTAGCAATGCATAAAATGTCACACTCATCATCATCACCCACCGCCACCATCACTGTAATTAAGGGAGAGAGCTTGGAAGATATGAAACAATAGTTGCAATTAAAGGCATAATTGAATTGATGAAAGGTAAAATACAATCATTCCACAAATTGTCAGCTTTCTTTACCTTAAAATAGAATCGCCAACAAGTCTTGGTCTCACTGAACATTTTCAGAAAGGTTTAAATAAAGTTATTTCAAATTTATTTAAGGGCAGTACTAGTTTCTTCGTAAATTACTGCCCTTACCATACTGGGTTGTTTTAGGGCTGTAAAATCAATAATTATTTTTGTAGTTTTTTCTAAACTGCTCGTTTGTTTAAAAACACAACTTTGTTTCAATCAGTCAAATCGATAGGTTAGATAAGTACTATAACATTTTGTTAGATTATTGATCATATCATAAAATTGTTCGTATTATCAGTTTTAACGGCTATTTAATAAATTATTATTGCTTTTTTATTTTATTGTAAGTTCGTTTTACTATCTCAATTAAGAATTTTGTAGATTAAAAATTAATCATTTTTTGATAAAAGCCATGCCAAAATGTTAAAAAATCTAAAAACGCAACAGAAAATACCTCGCAAGCTGTATTGTTGCTTCCTGAAAAAAGGTAGACGAGGAAAACACAAAAAGACAATGTATACGATTCAATGGACATTTAAAGTTAAAATTAAACCTATTTTTACTATTTTTTGCTTTAGTTTTCCTCTAAATTACAGCTGCCTTGAGGATGTTATAATCTAATTGGGAATGTGTACTTCATAAGCTATAACTTTTGCTATTATGGGTTCGGAATGAATGAAAGAGGCATCGTCCACTTAATCCTCCTTATTCCCTCCCTAACAATGACTGTGATTATATACATTACGCTTTGTGGAAATAACTGGTTGTGTGATATTTTCATTAAAGTTTTAGTTGTATTCTAACACCCACTTCTCATTTGCCTTCGAAAAACAAAACGTGTAGAAACCAGAATAAAGTTCACAGGAGAAACGACTGTCACATGTGGATGTTATTATAATGACAGCCTGAATTAGTTTTGACCTTTGTAGCTTTAATTGGATTACAATCGTAAATGGTCAAAATACAATAAAACCCCTCTAGTCCAACAACGTGACGATTCAGAGATAAAAATTTATCGTGAAAGGGTAAAATATACCTTTTTATCCCCTTTCATACTTAAATCAATACTTTCTAAGTTTTTAAAGAATATATTTGTGCAAAAACAATGAAAAATTTGTTCATGAATTCCTTATTGTTTCGATGTAATTAACATTTTTAGAGTATTTTAAAGATAGAACAAACCTTGTTGATTTGTAACAGAAATGCTTTCCTCAAATGATTCACATTTCCCCTTGAGCTGTTCATTTTGCTGTTGATTTTTGTAGTTTTCCTCTTGAACCTTTTGTTTCTCAATTAAATTATTTGTGACAGCAACGACGCTGTTAGCGAACTCATTGTTGATAATTGAGTGTACAGAAGAGTTATTATTTGCAATGGACGTGATCACACTGTCACCAACAAGAAGAGGAGCACCTGCCCCGCTATTGCCATTGCTTATAACAGGTTTTCCCTTGCAACAAGTGCATCTACTACCACCACTCCCATGCCTGTTATTACCACCAAAACTACATAATTGGAAGGGGAGGGCTTGATGAAGAAATGAATTTTTTAAACTTTTTAACATGATTTCTTCGTCTGCGTGTAAACTCTCTAAGTTATCGTCACTACTGCTAATTCCACTACTTGTACTGTCCCCTCCAGGAGACTCATGCCCTCGAGTACAAAGGATGGATGAAGAAGGTGTTGGAGTTGGAATTATCCCTACCACACCCTCGCTATTATTCCGAGTTGACGACGACGGCGTTGAAGACTCTAAATGACTCGTAACTCCGGAGTTTAAACCTATCGCATTATCATCGCATGAATGACTACAAGTACAAATAATTCCTGGGAACTCCAACTGCCAAAACGGAAGTGTTTGAGTTTCGCAATCAGTTCCTTTAAAATTCAAATTTTCAATCAGTGTTGGGGATAGCGCTAGAGTTAATGGCTTCTCAATGATTTCAGGGGTGAGAATACACGACGATGATAATGACGAGGTGGATGTTGAGGAATGTATACGATTTGGTCGATCACGATGTAATTTCTCTTCAGATTCTTCTGATGACGGATATTTAAAAAACGTTTCTAAAGAAGACTTTTCCAACGAGATGGAGAGCTTTGCTTCAGGTGGAGTTGGTGGCGGTGAAGGCAAAGGATCTTCGTCATGCTTAGCAAAACCGTTTGATGATGTAAATGACTTACTAAAATTGTTCACAGATATTGAAAGGGAAGGTGATGATGATGCCTTTGAACGATTTTCTTCAATTTTTGATTCATTAGGTTCGATAATGGAGCCGCTTACAATACTCTTGTCAGTCTTTTTATCACTATTTTTATTATTTCTTTTGCTAGCAGATCCTCCTGTCTTCACGTAATAAGTTTGACTCTCTCCTCGTTCCAAAGTATTATTCTTGGACTCCCTTGAATCCCATTCTGATATATCCTTTCCCCATAAACTTTTGTAATTGAATTCTTCGTTTTCAATGAAATCAGCGAGACTATTTCGAGTGCTGATTGAGTTATTGCTGTAAAAAAGCAAAACTTCTGCGGAACGGTTCGTGTGATTATTAACGGAGACGCTATCTTCGTCTTTTCCGGGAATAGTGGGGAAATTTGGTAGATGTTGACTGCTACTTACAAACTCCTTATTATTCCTTCCCCCTCCTACGCCTCTGTAGTGATGGTGGTAACCATGTAAATCTCGGATGCTGCTGTTACAAGAGGCAGGCCGGGAATTGAGGAGACACTCATCCGAAGGAGTTAACAAGGCCTCACTCAAGTCACACTTGAAAGTAGCTCCAGATTTCTTCCCTTTTTTATTATGTGGTCTGTGCGGTTTCACAAGAATCCCACTTCCTACAGAAACCAAGTCATCGTCTCCAGTTGATGAAAAATCTGAAGATTTCGACTTTCTCCGAGATTTTGTGTTACGACGGCTCGGCCAACAAAACATTTTTGATGAGCGAGTGAACTTTTTGGGTTGAACTTGTTCAAATTATTAAATATATACTTCAACCTTCTTCTAATATTTCTACTACTATCAACTTCTCTCTTAACATACAAATTTCGAACATGTACTCTTCATATTAACGATATAATATAAAATACAAAACAATTTACCAGGAAATTATATTTCTTATGAAACTTAACTATCTTATAAATCTATTTATTATTGAGAGCTCCTTACTGTACCCTCAACTAATTTAAAACCTTATACCTTAACCTATGCATTGACTTTATATATTTTGCTTAGAATTTAGTATTTGTTTGAACAAAAATTTAACAAATTTAGCTTGATCATTTTTAACGCAGAGAGGCTAATTGTTTAAAGTTCAATGTGGGTATCTGTGCTACCTTTACTGAAATGTGTGCTGCAACCCTTCTCTTTCCTTGTTTTAAACTGTTTCAGCTAGCTCATTGACTTCCTTTTCTATTCATCTTTTCATACCTTGCAGCTTTTTTCGTAATAATTAGACTAAAAAATATTCGAATCATGAATTTACATTAAGAAAAAAGGAGGCTGCTGATTTGTCTACAACGGTACCTCTCGTACTTTTTAGTATTTTGTTTGTATTCCTAATCTGAATTCCAATCTCACTCTTCTTTCATACAATTTCATACAATGCTACTGTTTTTAACAATGAACTCTTACAAAATTAGCAGAAACTAAACGAATGCAATAAATGAACTTGCACGTAATTAAATCAGAGTAATTGTTACAATTTTATCCCTTCTGGGAGAGCTCATCAAGGTTTTCAAGTCAGTATATAATAGCTTTCAATACGTGATCAAGTTTATGGAAAATTTAATTAAAAGATTCAAACAAATGATAAGGGAGTTTTATCGTTTTTAAATTGTGTTCGTTTGGATATCGTAAAACCTGTAGTGTCTACCAAATATCTACCTTAATGTCAATTATCTAAAATTCCTTTTGGGATTATTTTACCAGCGTTAATCATATACGTTATGTTTCAAAAATTATTACTAAAACGCAAAAAAGTAACAAAAAATAACTGCAATTTTAATTTAAACAATATTTTTTAAAATCAGATTCAGCTTTATCGTCAACATAAGTCAATAGTCATTTCTTTATATAGAATGCGACAGAAGATATAAAATTAGCATAAAAACAAGTACAAGAACAAAGAGACAAAAATACCCATAGCCTTACTTTTATGTCATATTTTTACTCTTTTAATGACAAAATTATCAAGAGTCACTATAACATATTCCTCTCACTGAATTTTGAAGGACAAGTAAAAAACACAACGACATAAACGGTAATGTAGACTTTAAAAAGGATAAATCATAAAATAAAATTAATAAAAACAGAAAAAAACTTAAAATTCAATGTTAAAAAATATCCATTGTTTCACCCTCTCACATACTTCCCAGTTTCAGATAATTCTCTGATGCAAAAACCACTTATTTACTAATTTCTAAATGACTCCCTTTCCTTCCTACGCAATATCGTTGAAGGTGGTATTATGCTGATTACTATTACAAATATGGTGTGTCTATGCAAAAACCAGCTATCAGCGTTATTTTCATCCCTTTTCATGTATTCTTCTCAGGTTTTTGTTGTTATTTATCTATTCCCCCATTGATTTCGTTGAATTCCTTTGATTTACTGACTGTTGCAGAAAGGCGATGATTATGCACTGGTGTGCTTATTCAGTGATTTTATTTGTTATCCAAATAACAATGATTCCACCACCATCAGCGTTATTTGCGAACAAATTCATTCATTTTTTAAATATTTAGGTAAATAGCAAGGTGGTTGTGCTCACACTTCACCGCTTTCACAAAGTAGCTGCACTTTTTCACAATTATAATTATTATCAGAAAGATAATAATTAGTTTTATTAATTTTAAAATTATCTCGAATTTTTATTAAACGATCCTACAAGGGGAGCCAATGCAAACTGACCAACTCAAGCGTCTCTCTAGTCTGTATTTATGATAATGAACGTAACTTCAGGAGGTATGCCCATCAAATCATTTAAAAATAATTACTGTAATTTATACCGTGAAAAGGGAAATTAACTTGAAATGCTTAAAATAAAAACTGGTAAGGCACTTGACGGCTCGAGTCTCTTAAAAAACCTTTAAGATCAGTGTGACCGCTTTTAATCTCGTTACAAATAAATCACGGTGGCTTTTTCCTTATCCCTTGTTAAAAAATATGAACAAAACTGGTTTCAGGTAGTTTCTACATTGCCAGAAGACACTTATTTAACTTTAACTTTGCAATAAAGTTAGTTAAAAAAAATTAATCACATTTTTTAAATTTTTTTAGATAATTTGAGGGCATAAGTGTTTTGAAGTAGCCTTCTCACATTTTTTCACCTCAGGAATAAAATTAGTATCGAAACATTTCAAAGAGTTTCTGGTATGTACAGACACTCAAACTCAATATGGAGGAAAACGTTTCTAAAAACCTTTTAAAAGGGGAAACAATAACATTACTAATGAAATATTTAGGTAAAACTTGATTTAATTTTGCTATCGGTCAGCCACAGCGCAAGCAGCGTCAAAAAGGGATAAAGCGTTAAAATCGCAACTGCTGCAGCAAATGGATATTGTCAGGGGAACATGCGATAGCGAACTGAGAGCAAGGCAATGGACTACAACCAACTTTTTACATTGTTCACGTTGACTTCACTTTTCCCACAACAACATCATCCAAACGCTGCTAGTTCACTTACACAAGAGGACATAAGGCGTTTTATTGCTTCTTCATTTTCCTCTATATTTTGCATGCGTCCTCTCCTCCTTTTCAGGCTTTGTTAAGGAGACTTCAGCCTGACTTTGATTCTTTAGCTTTTACTATAGTTGCTTAGTAATAAGCAATAATATTAAATTCGATGGAATTGCGATAGCTTTTATATGAATTGAGAATCATACGAGAGATGTTTTAGTTGAGGCTTTTTTCTGGCCCTGCTGCGTTTTCCCTGCTTCAACCTGCTAAAAGTATGTTCACGTTCTAAAACTTCGTCATAGTGAAACGTGGTAGTAGTCCTCCCTTTTCATTAGTTTTATCTTTACAAAAGACGATGAAGACGGGGAAGATAATGAGAATGCTGATGATGAAAAAATATATGCTTTGTGCTCCTTTTTCTCAAGCTCGATGCAGAATTATAACAACAAATGTGAATATTGAATGCAAAAAAATAATAATATTCATTTTAGCATAGACACACGAGTTTATAGATTATTCTTGTTCCTTTAAATGCAAACACACGTAAGAAAAGCAACAATAGCAAACCAGCAGCCTCACTCTCGCCACAAGCAATTTTCGTCTTTTTCCTATTTCTCTATCCAAATTTACAAAATTCGCGTCTCTAGCACTATTACTGCAATAGTTTGCTGTCGTTGCTGGTTTTAGACTAGCAAAAGTTTAGAATTCAGAAAATGTAGAATTCTTTAGGTTGTAGTGAATGTCAACTACACTTCAAGAGGAAAAAACTCGACCAAAGGTAGAAAGAGTCGATAAAGTAACTCAATTTAACTACGTAAACAACATTGTAAAAGACTAGCTTTATTCACATCATCAAACATAACAATAACACTGAAAATACTTTTAAAATATCATTGTATAGATATTGTTGTGTGAATTAGGTTGAAGATTAGGCAAAAGATTTGCAAACTTGTTACTCTCTGCACAATCTATTCACACATACCAGCATAACTTTCCTCTTATTTGCATAAGAAGGATTTATGTTCCTTTATTATTATCGCTGTTTTGAAACTTGCAGTTTTACTTTTCAGGGATGGTGTCCCTAACAACAGGAGTCCTCCCATCTTTCCCTATTTTTCCTAAATGCGAGTCTACGATAACCATTTAGCAGTTATCATATGTCAGTACGCGAGTAAGTAACAAGCTAAGCAATTCAATTTGTGCTTCAATGTTTATTCCATCTCGGTAAGAATGCACGAACAGAGTAGGTCCCTCCTGTAATAGGTATAATGAGGGAGTTGACGGCGACGTTGTCGATAACGGGGAGTTTGGATCATGATTTGAATATATGAAATAGTACTTACAGGCAACCTTTATAAGAGCTTTATATTCTTTATCAGATCATCGCGCTCGTCTCTTTCATACCTATTAATAATAATGCAAATTCTTTGCATTGCTCACTCTGACCTGTTTCATACGTTTGCGTTCAATGTACAAACACTTACTATGAAGAACACAACAAAGTCTATTTTTCCCATTCCTACCTTTTGTGATTCCCTTCTCCCTTGTGAAATGATGGTAATATTAATGCAACGCGCTTAGCTGTCAGCATGAATGCAATAGAAATGTAATAATTGTCACATTTGCTTTTTCCTCCAAAGTTGGCATATTTCAACAAGGAAAACTTAGAAAAGCAATAGGCAGGTGCTTTTTAGCCCAATCCTTAGAAAATGTGGGCTACAAGCAGGTCAACATCTCACTAGAAAAAAACTCAGACCTTTACTATTTCAACGAAACATTACCCAGAAACTGTTTTATTGTAAGGATTTAATGCAATTATGGCAAAGGAAATGCTTAGGCGTTGGTGAGGAAGAGAGCGTGGTTGACAAATCCCAAGTTTTCTTCGGCTTCAATTTCCTTTTGCAGAATTGGCAAAACAGGAAGAAAGCCTGTTACATACACCTAAATAGGTTAGTATTATAAGAAGAAATATAATTCCAGTTCCTTTCATCTTTCTTCCATATTTTGGAGTAGTCCAAGTATGGCCAAAAACGAAAGCATTCTAAATTTAGATGTGACACCAAACTGGAAAAAAGACTGTGTGCCTTCCTAATTACTTTCTTTTGAAATCTTACGAAGGATTAATTTCGTAAAGGAGTAAGGGACTTTGTCAAAGAGAACAACGTCCTTTAAAATGAACATCAAAACGAAGAAAGCTTTGTGTCATCAACATTATCAAAACCAACATCAAATAGATTTCATACTTTTGAAACCAGATTTATTTGCAGTTGCAATTAGATGAAAAAACAGTATGGACATTCAGAGGAATTTTTATTACGAATTCTTAGTTTTTGCTGTTTTCTGTCAGCCTACAGGAAGAAAGAGTCATTAAGAGCTACTACAACAGGAATTTTCCTTTTCCCTTCTCAGTGTAGTGCAATTGCAGCTTTCAATTTACTCATACCCATTTTCAAAACGATTTTATTTCTCTGTTGAAAAGGGAACAAAACATCTTTGATTATATACACTGCTTGCCACTCATTTTCATAGAACTAGATGCATATAGTGGGCTCGTTCATACAAAATCTACTAGGGATTTCAAGAATGATGACGGGATTTTAAAAAACGTACTATCTCCAGTCAACAAACTTATATTAGACAAAAACCTGACTTTCAACTTTTATTAAATAACAATGAATTGTCGTTTTATAAGCATTTTATAAGCAAAAAAAAAAAGAAATTACGCCTTTTAAAAATACGTAAATGGTTTTTTCCTTACTAATGGGAAATGGGCTATTTTCAAGTTCGCTAGTTTTCATACCTACATATTATCCTAGCTGTACATCTTGTATGTTGCAAAGACATTTCCCATTCATAATACGATGGTTTGCAAAGACAGGGAAGACCGGAAATTAGAAGATTATAAACAAAGGGAGTTTTTCTTCCAGATTTTAGCCAAGATAAGACTGCTCAAACGAGATAAGTAAAAAGAGAGCATAATATAATGAATGAGTTTAGTTATGCGCTTCTTTTTCTTTAAAACAAGGAAATATGTGATGACAATGAGGTTAGTTAATAAATCAGCTACTTTTTCTATTTAGAAACCGCTAGTTTTTATTGTTATTTCTTTCTAAAGAGATATTTTAAGAGAAGGTTTGAACGCCTTCAAAAAAGCTGTTTTGCTACAGATAAACAATATACCAAATATGGCAAATATGATTATGACGAATAGTACTTCACTTTTAAAAGACATGAAACAACCTCAGCTTCAACTTCTTAATTTTTGGCATATTATCAAAATTTATTGAGAAATAAAAATGATGATTGTAGTAACAAAATTTTTAAACGTCAATTTAAGCGTTGGTTACGATCGTATAACTGTCTTGTATACGTCTTGTAAGTTGTATTGATTTCATAGGCAAAGCTACTGATTGACGGGTTGGGTTAGAAAATAAGAAATTGCAACAAATGAAGCCCTTCTTGTTTATGGATTTCCCCTGGAGTAGTTTTTCAAAGAAGTTGGGCAATTTTTAGAACTTGTTGCAATTGACAAAAACGTAGTTATCAGTGATACTTGTAAACCCGTTAAAAACTTACTCTTCATACCGGTATACTGTGTGTATGAAAATTGATATGACAAGGATGATTTATTTGTTACCCACCGTTAAAAATTTCTTTTAAAGTCCATTAATATCCATCTATAATTCACTTGAAAACCAAGCTTGACACAAATTGTACTTCAGCTTGAGGCAAATGAAAAAAGGAAACTCAAAACAGATTAGCTTTTCCTTTAAAAATAAACTCGAAAGGACTAAAGTCTATTTTTCCACTGCGCCAGCATTCACCTGTAGTACGCAATTGTTACTGTACATTGGGTAGCCATAGCAGTTATTAGTGTTATCATTATCATACTGTTACCAACCATCAGATTGATTCAATCAGCACCACTCAGTTTTTGCCAGTCAGCACAAAAGCACTAAACATATTATCATATCGGATTTTTTCTATTTTTTATTTCTTCTTCGTCTTCTTTTCTTCTACAAAGAGCCTAGAGAAATTCTTTGCAACAAGGCAGCGGCGACGTGAGTGATACGATAACGCAGTAGTTTAGCAATAAGAAAAAGGGAACGGGGCTTTTTTGCTGGCACTACACACAACTCATGTAATTACCAAGTCAATGACCATCAACAGTAAAAGGAAAATGCAACATCACAAAACTAAAACTACCTAATCTATAGATTACTTTTCTTCTCGTTAAAAACCCTCTGCTTGCACATTGGCACAACGTGAGGAAAATCATTTCTCGAGGAATTGCAGCTAATGCCATGATTTTCTTATATAACGCTCCAACAAGAAGGAACCCAAATCGGAGCAAAAAGGAAGTACATTTTATTAAATACGAGGAACCACTTCCTTCGGCAAAGTCATGACAAGTTAGTATCACCTTACCATCTTCTTCATAACATTAGTCATAGTACTTTCTTAAGAATAAAATCCGAAACTTCAACATTTTATTAAATGAATGGACGCTAATTATTGTAGAAAGAGACAGAAAGGAAAAATGTACACAAAAACCAGGAAGAAACGTGTTTAATGATGATGACTATTGGATTACAAAGCCAAATTCGGATTGTCGAGGAGAAAAGGTCTGTATAGCATGCATACAAGAATGAGAAATAATTGTGAATTGAAAAAGAGAAACTCAATTTGTTTTTAATAAATCCTACGTATTTCGTAAACGACAAACATGTCACTGGAAGTCGTACAGTGCACTTCTACAGTTTCTAATTTCACCAAGAGCAACCCACTTCAATGACTTTCATTTCCCCTCAATCGATTTCAACCTGCGTTTAATCAAAGATGAAAATTATCTAGTTTATTTTATTCACAAAGTGAGGTTATATTGGGGCTATCTGGGGATCATAACTTTTTATTGTTATTTTGTTGACATTTATTAAAGGAAACTCTTTTAAGAACTGGTAATATTTTTTCGAATAAAAAACCGTGTCAGTATGTCATTATTATTTCAGTGTTCATAAAGCATGATCAACTCCTAATGGATTCGTATTTTTGCCGAACTAAGAAAGCCGGTTTCCCCTTTTAAACTTTAATTGCCAATTTTCCCATTTTTATTACTTTTCTGCAGTGAAATGTGCCTACGTTTTTGCAGTCAATTCATAACTATTTTAAAAATGATCAGTTTTGCATTGTTTCAACTACGTGCTTTCTTCCATCACGTTATTTTTCCTACCATTATTACAATTCCGTTTTTCTTGCAGTCAACTTTCGAAAGCCAACTTAAATAAACTGGATCATAAAATACCCCTACTTCAAATTTTTCTGGTTGGAAGTCTATTATGAAAATTACGATAACTTTAATGGATGCGGACAAGTGAATTCGCATTTGCAAGATGCACATTATCATAACTTTGCAGAACAAAGCCCAAATTTCAAAACCATTTTACAAGCACACGACATGCATGCGATACCTAAGAATAATCCATTTTCTTTTAAATTGCTATACATCAACTCATGCAAGAAAAGCATTCAAAAATGTCATATATCATATCAAATTCAGCATAAAAAACGTCCCTTCCTTACATCATTATCTCCCCAATAAACCAACACAGGTTGTGTTCAAGGTGCACGCATAAAAACACTTTTATTCATTGTTTTAAATAATGTAATTGCCTTGCCCCCTTTAGGGGCACGTGTGTCACTTTATAAACGCATAAATTAAAATGTAGAATTCCTACAAGCGGAAGTTGCAAGGAAATGTAAATCATTTAATGTTGCAATTATCACATTAAAAAAAGCAGACGATAAGATTTATGTCAATGAGACGACCAACTCTCTCACAGAACATCAGCTTCAAGATAACTAGTGCAAAAAATGAACTCAACATTATTATTTCATGTCATGTTAACTTCCATTCAAGCTCATGTCACCTTTATAGATAATCAATATTAAAACCATTCAAACGCACTGAATACGTATAAAAACAGGAAAAATCGAAAATTGCGAAACAATTAACAAATCCCAACATTTTATATCATGTAAGATTAAAATAGAAAGGTGTATGCAACTGAACAATCCCAATGGGAATCCAGCGCCACCTCATTTATGTTTGGCGAAGTGGTTTGCTAAACAGCGTTGCAACAAAGAACGGAACGGTTGCGTAATTCCCATTGAAAAGTGCGAATTCTCTCCTCAAAGATGTCTCAAAGCAATTGGGCCGGTGGTAAAGACGAAATTCCAAAAAACTCCGACTTTTATCCGAAAAAATGTGCTTTTGTTTACCCCTTTGATGACGATGCGATATTGATGATGGTGTGAGCTAAACCTGCTTAATTCAACTTTTAATTAAGTTTGATTTTTAATTCTTGCAATACTACTACCAGTATAATAGTGTTTTAATTTTGCTAATTAGCAATTAAATTTAACTGAAATCATTGAGTAGATAATTTCATTCGTGAATAATTAAGTATAAATAGGGTACCAAATCCTCTGAAGGTATTTTATTTCAAAATGCTTTGCTTTCTAAAACGGCTGATCAGATCAGTTAACAGATTCAACTTTTTTTAAATTTAAAATTTGTTTCATTATTCTTGTAAAATGAGCAATTAACCCTTTGTTCTGTCATTTTGACGCAAATTTTCCAATTCATTATGATTGTAATGTTTGTTTTGGTTTTTGCAGCTTAACCATGTCTTCAAGAAAGCGTAAGGCCCCTACATTCCCACTCATTGGGATTGTGTGGGAAGGTAAGAAGAGACCTGCACCTCCAGGATTTGCAGTATTTTTGCGGGATGTGATGACTGCCCTCCGAGAGAAGACAGGGAAAGAAGATGTCGAATTAACCGCAGAAGGAAAAAAAACGGTGGTCTCGTGGTGGTTTAAGGTAAGTTGTTTGGATAGATTTTGCCAAAATCCTCTCTTTACGTTTACTACAAGTTAATTTTTAATATTTTTAGAAGCTAACAGAGGAAGAAAGAGACGACTACTGGACGGAACTTTTGGAAATCATAGACGTAGACACTGATACAGTTTCCAGCGATGAGGACGACAAATTAGTGAATAGTTTAAATTTATCTAATAAGAATACTTAATGTTCCTTAAATAGCCATAAAATTTAATTCTTCCCACTTGGTGTATAATGTTTTACTTGATTATTCTTGATTAAGATAGCTAATAAATGTCATTAGTTATTCTGACCTTTGAAAAAGTATGTCCAAAAATTTATCAAATGAAAATGACAGCCAAAATAATGCATCACGAAATTCCCAGTTTTGTGGAAAAAATTTAGCACTTTTAACATTTTTAGTGTTTACTTTAAAATGTAGATAAAACTCCAATAGAATTATAAACTTGTTAAATGTTATAATCAGGACATAGTTGGTTTTGAAATGTCTTAACGTTCGGTACCAATTTCATTCATTTTACGAATTTTCAGTGTAAACCGTAACAGAAGTATTCCACAACAATCACTATAACACCATGTGCTCGCGACAAGATAAAATAGCAAACTAATCTTTTCATTAGCTTACCAAAGCGATTTTCTTGTGACCAAACAGAGTCAAAAAAGTGATCTTGCTTTGTAGCGTCATCATCTAAAAATCGTTCATATTATTATCAGTCTTCAGCATGGAAATCTCCCTCTTCCTATCCGTCACTTGTACTAAATTATTAGCGTTGGCCATAGAATAGTTTTTTGTGATATATGCATGATTTGGTATTATATTGCATTGTCTAAAATAAGTATAAAAACGTTGTAACAGATACATCAGATTTGCATAGGTATAGCGTAATAGCGTAAGTATATTAGCATGATATAGCTAAGATGCTTTTAGTATTAAATTTGAAATAGTTGTTTAACTCAGGAATTATTTTTCTAAAGGATTAAATAACGCATTAAATACTCTTCTCGCATAAGCAGATCAAACATTTAACAATGCTATACAACATACATTCTAAAAAATGATATAAAAATGTAAATCTATGTAATCTTTACAAATTAACTCACTTTTAATAAAGATAAATCCTGTTATAATCAGTTAAAAGACCGCTTTTCTAAATACCATGTTGCGCCAAATGCCTAATTCTCTATTATAAGTAAATCTACTTAAATACCATGACTACTTAACTAAAAGTAATGTTTTTAATAGCAAAGGAAGGAATCCTGATTTTTCATTAAATTTTCATACTAAATTTTAGTTTGTTTTAAGGCAAGCTTCGAGTGAGTACCGTTTTTGGAAAAAACTGAATCATTTTATATATTTATAGCTTTCATCTTGTTTCTGTTTTTAAATGGGCCACTACAGCGAGTGGTTCATTCTCAGTAAACTGAAGATATCTGCAGGACATTCGCAATTCGTTTCCCAATCTTCATAGTCGATTATAGTGATATGCCTTACAGAAAATTACACCATAAAACAGACCTTATTTTCTATGCACCACCTACTTTTTTTTAGTACTGATCATCGTCATATCATCATAAAGTATTGTTCATCCTCCTCTCAACAATTCCTTTAAAAACGATTGGAGCCACACATGACATATTTACACGTTAATTCAACCATGTCATAAAGCTACAATTAGAAACAAAACGAATAGCTAAATAGAATTTCCATAATTTGTGAATTCTTCCTACTGGAAAGTTGGTGAAAATGCTAATTTTATTTTTTAAAAAGGTGTTTCTGATGAAAATAAGTTGTTTTCATGAAACATTTTTGCGCACGATTTCATGCTGGATTTTGCAGTGTTTTTTATTTTTGTAGGCAAACATCATAAAACGTATTCAAGTTACGATTTGTTCAAGGCCTAATACCATCTTTGTACTGATATTTTATTCTCCAGCATAATCACGAAGTTAATTTTAGTAGAAAATGAGAATTATTAAATAGAAAACAGAGATAAGGAGGTCCTTTTTTTGACAAAAAGCAATAAAATTGAGTTTTATACAATGGAAAAATAGAAAAATTGGAAGTGATGCGTAGCATTTGTAGAGATCAAGCCATCACTCTATATTTTGTTTATTATCCTGGTCCAGCATTTGAGTCTGTGGCAATCCAGAAAACATGTGCGGTAAATTACTGGAAAGGTATTCACAAATACAAAAACATGAGGATTCGCTTTCCGCCTCCGCTCATTCACATCGTCTTGACACCGAAAATTGCCCGTGAGCTTCATGATGTGCACGATACGACGGTGGCTCGATTTTACTACGCCCTACCAATTTGGTATGATAGACGAGAGTGCGATACTTCCATTGTGAAAATCAATATTAATGGAGTCATCATTTCTTCTATTTCAATGCAAAAAACGAACAATCGTGCAAGAAATGGGTTGACCAAAATTCCAAGTAGTTTAATTTTATTATTCTCATAACAACAGGATGATGAAGATTCGAATTCGAAGTGTAGTCTTGTGATAATAAGTTCAAAAAGTGTACATGAACAAGACGTAGCAATAGTAGAAATTAGTTTTTATAGAGACAACCTACGTATTTCATTCAATCCCCTTATCAATCATAATATTATTATGCAAGCATATAGGTATATATTTATCTTTAAATTATATCCAGTGGTCCATGCAAAGTAGTTTTTTATAACAAAATTATATTTAATTTTGGTATGAAAAAAATCATGTCAACCCACGTAAAATTCCTGTCACAAATCTTGAAAGAGTTTTCTTCATTTGTAAGCAAACATTTTGTTAAATCAGTGAATACTAATGAATGACGACAAAACAGGGATCGTATGAGACAATGTTGTTATACATGATTGGGTAAATAGGCAAAAAGGTGGAAGTCTTTGCATCATCATTGTTGCAGATAAAAAAGTTTCTATCTTGAAAGATTTATCGTGGATTAAGCCATTATGTTTGACCTAATCTGGAGAGTTGTTTGGAATGCGCACATTATGCGAGATACGACAGTAGCGATAACAAAAAAAGATGAATACGACTCAGACGACGACAATAGAGAAGGTCGGATATGTAATGAAAATAATGGAAGTCAAATATTATTATTACCTACTCCTTCCGTTTTATTCCTTATTGACTTCTCATTTACATTCTTTTCTAACCACACAATAACTCCAAAGTTAAACCCTAAAGGTTTGTCTGAAATCTCATAACTATTTTTACGACATTTCGCCTGCTTGTTTTGACTTTGTTGCAGATTTATAAGACTTAAGGAAAATAATATCTTTCTACTTGTACTCTTTAATTCTGTTTAAGATTCAATAAGTAAGCTCATGTAAGAAAAATGTTGGCTAACTGAATTTATAACGCAGGTATTGTGTACTATTGATGGACAAAACTGTGAATTTATTAGTATAGTACAAAATTTACGACAATTTTCATTTATGTGGTCCCAACCAAAATAAATTACAAGAAGGATGTAAATAAGCTAGCAAATTTGAGGTAGGTGCCCACTACTATCCTTAGAGAAATATGGCTCCCAGTGCGACCAATTTAGGTTACTTAGGAGGTTTGGGGATTTTCTTGTAAAAGTTTTAACGATACCAAAAGATATTTTTACACCGACTCCACATACACCTCTTATTATTAAAAAAGTGGCACACATTCATTGTTATTAATATGACGAATCTTATACGACATGACATTGCATTGTCAGCTTTATAAAGTCTCTGACAACAGTGCTTTTCATCACTATTTCTTTGCAAAATTAATTATGAAAAATCTCATAGAGCCCTGTAATCACCATCATTACCTGTATAAATACTAATGAAGATGGGCTTTATTATGGTTAAAAAATTTATATGGTCAATGCATAAACATGATTGATGCTGACGAGAAAACTTTAAAGAATGGAAAGCTTGTGTAAAAGATAACAAAACCCGCCCACAAAAACATGCATTTTATTATTTTTACAAAACTTTTTGATTCTTTGTGTAGGTATGTTCTGTTATTTTACAATATGCATAAAATTATATAAAAGTGACAAAAAATAAGGAAAGCTACAAAAGAACAATGCAATCCATCTTAGACGAATAATTCAACCAAAGTTATCTTAAAATCATTGGCAAGGTGCAACAACTTTTTCCTTTAGATTTTATTTTTATCAGAAATTTTACAACGCAGAGATAACTCGCCTCTTTTATGTTCACAACTGAAACCTACTGTCGGTCTTACAACGAGTCATTTCACTACTTTAAGTGATTAAGGGTATTTAAAGAACTCAATTCACTTACCATAAGAAGAAATGCCGACTTGAACTTGAGCAAAACCACGAAGGAACTCATCATAAGGTAAAATGCTTTCTAAACTGACAGCTTGCCAGTGTTTCTTTGACCGTCGTCGACGCATATTTTTTTGGGAAATTAGTAGGAATGGTGCAAGACTTCCAATACTTTGGAACTTACACGTTGGCTAATACCAATTTTGTAGGTTTAAGAAAGCAAGAAATTCACAAACTTTTCGTCACAATTTCATTTTACAACAGATTCCGCGTCTTATCAAATAGCACTAAATAAATTGCTTTTGAGTACGATATTGTACAATATCAAAACGATTCATTGTTGATACATATGCATCAAAATGCGTTGATGCAAAAGCGAACTTTAAACAATTTCGGTAGATATTTTTACAAGTTAGCAAATTCCCTATCAATCCAATTCTCAAAATAACACTGGATTTGAAACCTTGATCAACTAATAAAGATTCTGGATAATTACTCACGTATAAAACCTTTTGTCACAATCACAGTTAAAGAAACACAATTACAAGCTACTTTTTATTTTTTCAATAACTTTCATGAAATAACAATTTTCTCAGCATTATCCAAATCCATCCCATCTCCACAGCACACAACAGATACACGTGAGATCTGACATCAGACAAGTCTGCTCTTGACCGAAAAGAAGTGATTGAAGGGTGGATGGCTAATTTGCGAGCAATTTTCCAATTAGCATAAAAATACAGAAGCTACACAACTAACACGACGTGATCTGTGCGCACCTCCTATATTTCCTGATCAATCACTATTTTAGCAACGGTAACATAATGATCACAAATACTGTAACACCATAAAGTAACTGATAATTCATCAATTTTTAATTTAACTTATTTTGCGTAGGTAGACTTGATAATGGTTATTGAGCTATTTATTTACCCTCCAAATGGAAACTAAAAGTAGTAGCAATGCTCTGCCTATACGAATCACAAGATTGTTAACTGCTCAGTTTTTTTAATTTCTCACCATCAACCAAACAACAATGAAGAAATAAAATGGCACAATACAGCCACGTTGTTTTCTTCACATTTTCCGATATGCTTGCCTTGGCTTGAATTTTACTTTTCTTATGAATGAGCATTTTTTCACATTTATCAGTTCAAAGTATCAAGGTTTGAATGTATCTTTTACCAAAGAATCAAGAGGATCTAAAGCTGCAAGGAACAGTATTTATACTGTTGTTGAGCCAGAATTACTTTAACTACTTAATTTTCATTCTGCTCAATTTATTATTATCCCAACCTCTTCCCAACCGCGTATGTTTCTTGAAAAACAATGTGCACAAACCATTGCTATAATCACGCACTAGAAACGTAATAAGAGTAGGTAGCCATTTTCTATTTAACTTATTAAAAAAGATTATTATTATTACAAAGATAATCAAATTTATGGGAGATGTGTGATCTTACATTTTTTATTAAAATCAAAAAACACTTGAAAACTTTTCCTGAATAATTTTTCTCACTTGTGCTTCTTCACTTATTGGCTCTCATTTTCTCCCTAACTTTTACTCATAAACTTATATTTGTTTTCAATTTGGCTTCACATTCGTTTTCATTATTAAAACGCTTCAGCATTGTAACGATGGGAGTGAGTGATAAAATAGTACAAGATAAAAGTTTTCTTTGGGCAAATGGTTTCACTTACACCTGTGCTAGTGAAAAAGTTGCTCTGCCTTTCCGTTTAATTCTTCCAAGAGTCACTCTCTAAACTCATCATAATCTTTAAATATTGCTTTACAATAATCTCCTGCTTATCCAATACAATTTTTAACTCGTTATTGTTTGAGTGGCACTCACAGCACCTATACCGTCATCCGCACTAAACCGTATCTTTTTAGTTGATATTCAGTTGGTTGTGCTAAGATTTTATTTCTTTCCTCCCTCACTTTTACTGCAACTCTTCTTTAAAAGCCATCCAAGTGGAAGAATTTCATTGTTGGATAACTTCAAAGTTATTCCATACCGACACGATCCAACCACCGCCATTAAGCTTTTAACTATTAACACATCTTCTTTAATTTAAAATGTACATTGCAAGACCATGAGAAGAGTCTATATCAATATTGGAAGGTTGCGAATGTTTACCTTTCTATTAAAAACCTCTCACCGGCCCTAACACTAGAGGAAATAGGCGTGACATTCTTGAATGATTGATTTGGATTGTGTAGTAATGATAAGCAATTTAAAAATACGCCATTTAAAAACAATTTTTTAAGGATTTATAGTTTTCCTTTACCCTTTCTTACGCAGTTTTATTATTCATTCATCCTCTACTCATTTAGATTACGTATATCTTTATCACTGGGAGGAATATCAGGTTTATGGATTTGCATCAACAATGAAATTCATTGTTTCGTTGTTACTTTGACCGCATTGCATAAATAAATGAATCCATTCAGCACATTTTCATAACAATACGATAAACATACACACGGATAATTTAAGAAAAGTGAATGTGATTGTGATTGAAGTTATGTACGAGGTGTTCTAAAGGAAATCCATTAGATGGAATTTTTAAACCTCTTTTGCCTTCGTCCTCCCCTTATATGTTAACGTAAACACTTTGAAAGATCGTTTTGAACAATATCTTTGTTCAGCATTTAGACAAGGAACAGCCAAAAATCTGTCATCATTATCCTCTCACATCCTCTTCTTCATACTCGGCGAATCTCTGCTTCATTACATGTTGAGAAGACTGCACATGTAAACAAAGCTGTAAATATTGAAATCAAAAGTGATGACTTACGTATGATGAATAATAATGAGTCGCTAATAAACCACAAGAATGGTGATGAAATATTAAACATAAGTAAATTTTTGCTAATTTATACAAACAGAGCTCAGTTCAAAGGCTGTTTTGAAAATAAAAATGATAACTATGACCATTTTTCATAATTTTTCAACACGTGCCTTTCTCTATAGATCGTTTTCAACATAAAGTTGTAAGCACATTCCTTGTTAAAATGAATTTGACAGTCATATACAAATTATAATGTGGTATTTAAATTCTATAATAATTTGATAATACTAGAATATCTTTGTGATTCTGTTAAATCCTAAATTTTATGCTACTTTAATATGACATTACTATTTGTTTAACAAAATGCAGAAGCATTGAAGGGGTTTTGTATTTGACTGGCTATCATCTTTGTCAGTATTCCCCTGTCACTCATTTTGGTTTAAACATGCATGAAAAATATTTGCATGTAGCCAGAAGAATAAACGATGAGAATTGGCTAATTCGCAAAATAAGCTTGAAACTGTTAACGCGACTGTGAGTATTCATCAACGACCCATGTGGCATAACATTGTTTAAAAAACATTGTCAATCAAATAATTTCTGTGGTTGATGCGTTCTGTATTGTAAACGTAATTAAATAGTTACATGGTCACCGAGCATTGAAAATTAAATTTTACAATTTCATGTTTCAATGTTAAAGTCTTGCTTGTATGAAGCAATTGTGAGATTTTTTAGGATTTTAATACTTATCTCCTTCCTAATTTGATATTCCGAACCACGCCTGACTGGAATTAGTAAGTAGTTTGGATCTTCCAAAAAGGAATTGCAATTTTCCCATTAAATACTTATAAACTGAAATGATGGTCAGTCAAGAAAACAGCAATGAAATCATTCCATGTGCTCAATAAATGAATTAAAAACTAATATAATTAAGTGAAGCAGATAAAGATTTGTTTTGATAAGAAGACAAGGCAAGTATCACTCTTGGGAAAAAGATTGACTGACATAAACAAAAAGTATTGATTTAACTTGTTCAATTACAGAAATTGATATAGGCAGGTATAGTAACGAGATAATTAGACAAATAGAAAAGAAAACAGTTGTAATAATTGGCAAAGGTGGAAGATGGAATTGAACGTCCGAAGATCCTTTTTTGGAAGGAGCGTACGCACGCTTCAAATTTTAATTAAACGTGGGATGATGATCAGGCCACCTAGCAGAGCCCAAGCTATCTTTTTAATTTTAATAGAATGCCAATATACAGCAATGCAGCCGACTTTGAATAAATTTGAATACAAAACAGTTTTTAAAGATGATTAGTTTTTAATTATTTTTAATTCTATAGTGAAAGTAGGAATTTTAACTTTAAATTAAAAAACTTTAATAATAATTTCAAAATTGTGATTACTTTTATGAAGTTTTTCGCTTCCATTTCAATCAAGTAATACAAAATACACAGGCATGTTCTAAACAGCGTGAAATCTTATTTCACCCAAATCCTGCTCTCTTGCTGTAGTGTTGTAATTACTCACCCATATACAAGTTAAGGTTTTAAAAGGAATGCTTATATGTTTCCCCTATAAATAGGAAGCAAAGTAACTAAACCGGCTTACCTCTCAAGGGCTTGACAGCCGGATGTGCTTTGGTTGACGGATCATTGTGGGATGACACGGTCGATGATCCAACTTTGGATCTTGTTGCTACGCCTGGAATAACAACACAAACAAGCAATGTAAGTTAAAAAAGTTGTTTTATATAGGGTTTAATCATAAATAACAAACCTCTAGTGGTAATTCCAGGACTAGAATTTACAGCTTTCTTTCTGTCTACACTTGTCTGAGCACCTTTGGTCCCTGGAGACTTTCCTGAGCTGTTTAAAGGAGCTGTTGGTACGTTAGTAGATAAGGTGGAATTCTTGGACCCTACGCTTTTGCTGGCATTTTGACTGGTCGCGTTATTATTATTTGTCTTTGAAGGCTTTTTCGTACCGCTAGAAACTGTCATATTTTTCTCTGAAAGATTTGTGTTAATAGCAGTGCTTGGAGGATCTTTGGTAGTGCTTCGCTGGTTTTGATTCGCAACGGAGTATTCAGATGCTGAGGAAACATCACTCACTTGCCTTCGATTTATCGACACGTCTTTCTTCACTCCTGGAAGTAGGGAGAAAAAACAAATTAAAAAAGGTTACAAATTGAGGGTGAAGTTAGTCTTGTCACTCTACATTTACAGCAATCTTCTTCAGCAAAATAATATTTGTAGAAGGTCGCGGCTTTACAGCAGTAGATCATGCATTGCATAAAATTGCATCCACGCATCCATAGATAACAAATATCGAGGAAAATGTGAACCTATTCATCTACTCAAAACGCATTAAGTTTGTAGAAGCCGGAAGGAAAATGAAGTGGAAAAAAGACAGCGTTGCTCAAGTTTATGAAAAGGTAAAGTATTTCTGATTTGCTTTGCGATGCCTCCGTTCCCCTCTCCCTCGATTTGTTTTACAACGACAGCTCACATTCAGAGGAATACAAACATGTCATTGTAAACATAACTTAAAATCTTTAATGTTCACACAAAAAACTTGACTTTTAAACTAAAACCCTTTCTAGCAAAATGAAATATACATATTTGTATTTTGTGAATGTAGTAGTAAAAGTAGGCTCTGATGCTCAATGCTTTAATTTCTCCAGAGATGCAAAAAGAAACGCAATCCATTTTTTGTGAAAGAGTTATTCATTGACTGGGAACTTTAAAGCTATAAATTCATCTGGAGACGTCTTTTATGGGGAAGTGTACGAGTAACCTTGTTTTTAAAAACTAGATGGCTTCTGACTTTTTAGAAATAGGGTGAATAATATATCTGGACATACAGAAAGCATTTTCTATGCAGAATAGTGGCACATACGGAGAGGACATATTAAAGAAAACATTTTTTATTAATTTTCTCAACCCATCCACTTCTACTTAAACTTTCAATATGAATGTTTGTTGTTTAAAAATAATGTTTTACAACGAAACCAAATTATTCAAAATTTATAAACTCTGCCGTCTGCCATATTGAACCCTTTATCAAAACCTCCCTAAATACAAAGGCATAAAACACATTAATACATACATACCAAGCATAAGCAAGAATTATATTTTATAAGAAATAATGAATATTCATGAGTTCCATGCAAAATTCCTACGTATGAAATGTATTACGTTTTGTTATGCTTTTCATGATTTTTGATCGCGGGTTTAGGAAAAAGGAATGAGCTTTTGAAGTAAAATACACGATTAAATCGCTTAAGAGACCAAAGGAGACTATAATATACTGTTTAATACATATAATCTAAAATTTGTAAAAATAGCAGAAAATGAGAAAGTACTGTTCAATTCTGGAAGTGTATAAACTGTCAGCCTTTGGGACATAGGAAGTCATTTTTTAGATAATCCTTAACTACTTCTTGTCTCTATTTAAATTGGACTAATAAAGAAGGTCCTAATTGTGTTGTGCTATTGCTTGCACATTACATGTAATACGTACGTACGTATTACGATCGACCACCTTCGTTTAGTTCAATAACTGGAGGGAAAAATCAAGGTTATGCAAAGGAAAATGTCAATGAATAATGGATAATATAGATTGACATTTACCACAATATGTGTATTAGAAAAAATGGCCTTTTTGCCAAAAAAAAAGTATATTCCACTTACAGCCATTACCCATTACATTCATAAAAACTGTCAACAGTCGAAAAACGCTTCAAAATGGAACCTACGATGACGTCAATGACATCGGCAATATAACATTTTTGGGATTCACTGGTTATTTAACGATATCCTTACCTAACCCAATATTATTTTTAAATGCGTTAATATAAAGATTTTAACTTTTAATTCATTGTTTAATTCGACTACGTACGAACTTGAAAAAGTGTAGATTGAATGATAAACTAATTATACGGGAGAAAGTTGGTATATAAAGAACCAGTACATAAACTTAAAAATATTTGTATTCTTTATTATGCAATCAGTTTTTAAACCCGAATCTTTGCAAATTGCCTCCCGACTAATAAGGAAAAGAAACTATTTTTTGAAAGGGGTTACTTTCTTCAAGCACATTAGCAGATAAGAGGAACCCATTACTCGCAAAACTGACAAACGATTACTTCCTGCAAAAAACAAAGCTAGGGAGAACAGTAAAATTGCACAATCTGTTATCATGCATTAGTTTAAAAGCTTGAGTTGTGTCATTGCCATGTCAAAAACATTTTGCTCATATGCAGGAAAAATTTGTGCTGAACAAAATAAAAAATGTATGAAGATATTGATTAGTTTAAATACAAGCGTAGTGTGCATTACATAAAAGTGAAAGAGAAAATCCCATAGTACTGACATAAAAGATCGTTGTTATTATTGCTCCAACTACTCCGTCAATACTTGCAAAATGTAAGGATATCCAAAATTGCAATACTTTAGCAAAAACTATTAAAGAGGCAGAGGAAAAAGCATAATGACAAACTCATTGAGGTATTTTATGTATACCTACTCACGTTTAGTAATGTTTTTTGGGCGTCACTTTCTCTCCCACTTGTATACCACTGTTTCACTTTCAATGTTTTATTAGCGGTACTTATGTACTTTCATGTGACTACCTATATCACTTTACAATTGTCTCTAAAAAGAAAGTCGATTGGAAGAACTCATGTATGGACATGAGTAGCTTACAATAGAAAACATTCCGTTAGAAAGTTTTACTACTTTCTTTCTTCCAGTTTACTTCAATAGTATGCGTGGTTAGAAACGACTGTTTTTGCATTAATGCAACATAACTACATATGTCATATAAAAAATATTTCAAACGAATATGTACACAGAAGCAAATGCATATAAAATGAATTTATAGATTTTTCCACTTCATTTAGTACCAATAAAAAATCTTGATGACAATCGTGTATGACTTAAAAATAAAGATTTCAGAGTGAAATAAAAAGTAAGAAGATATTGAACAATGACTTACTGTGCTTCAAAGTTGGAGGAGCTCTTTGTGGATGATCATCTACAGAGGAGGAGTCACTCACTGTGGAACTTCTCGATGAGAATTGATGCTGTCTTTTATGAAATGCAGAAGGAACTAAGGGATCATTTTCATTAGTACGATCCACCACGGTGAGTCTTCCCAAAGCCTTTCCCACTTTTCCCGTTTTCCCACCACCACCACCACTCGTAGCAGAAGTGGAAGGAGCAGCAGAACTCTCATTATTGTCACCACCACAAGTGTCACCAGACTTGCCACTCAAAAACACTTTGGACTTTACATTTTTCACGTTGATGGGCTTATGCTTTGTCTCTGCAATTTTTGACATCACTGCATCCCATTTATTTAACTTCTTTGCGGACGCAACGGAAGATGAAGATGAAGAATTAAGCAGAGTTAATGAAGAGGGGGAGTGATTAGCATTATTTGAGATTGACCCAACACTTGCTAAACTTCTTGTGCTTCCAGTTCGATTACTGCACTTACTAATGTTGCTGCTGACGGTTAATGTGGTTTTCCCTGACCTAGTTTTACGGGTTTCTAAGGAGCTACTTATCGTACTTGAATCGTGGTGGGATGCATGTGCTTTCTTTAAATTACTTTCGCCGTTGTTGCTATTCGTTTTCACCAAACTTTTCCGAGAACTTTTCCCGCCGGAGGTATCTGCACGACTGGAGCGAGTCGGGTTGCTGTCACTTGTCGTTGTAGTCAACGTAACACTGCTCTGACCAGCAGATGCAGTTTTGCTGTTGGTCAACTTGCCAACAGAGTTTGTCTTTGTCGTTGTTGTCGTCAGCGTCGTTGGTTTTGTTCCTGATGTTTTCACCACGTTGTCGCAAATTTTCCTTTCTCTTTTGTTTTCATTCGCTTTCACCAGAACAACCTTTGATTTCATATTAGCTGCTGTGGTGGCTGGTAAAACGCTTGGTGCCGTAGGTGCACCTCCCACCGCTTCTTTGGAAATTTTGGATGAACCAGGTTGTTTTGCGGATATTAGGCTGCATTCACTGGGGTAACTTGCCACCTTGGCTGGCGCTCCGGACGTGACACAACTCTTGGCTGTCACTGTGGATGCAGAAGACGTAGACGAGGTTAGACTAGCTATGCAATTTACACTTTGACTTCGAAGACAGGCTGAAGAAAAAGTACCTTCACCACCATCACCATTATTAAAGTTACCATGACCCAAACTACAATTAGAATCTGACTTCCCACCACCACCACCAAGACCAGTGTCAAATACTAAATTACCGTGGAGCGCGGATGCGTAAACTTTCTGTATTCCGCCTACTACTGGAATATTTGTCTTTTTTGGGGAAGAAGTTCCCCCAGAACCTTTATTACCACAGAAAAATTCGTCTTTGTTCATATTATCCAATTCCATCCTTTCTAGCTCACTTTCTTGACTAGCAAAACTTGAATCTTGTACTGCTAAAACGGTATATTCATTAAGATCATAGTTTTTACTCATTTCTGAGGAAACGGACGATGCTAGTGTGGCATCTGCTAATACTTCATTAGCTTTCTTCTCAGAATTTACCGAGACGGGAACAGAAAAATTATTGTTGGGTGGTTTCATTTGTAAACTATTACACAACCCAATCTGCTCATCATATTCTTCAAAGAGGTCCACTTCCATATCATCTTCACATAAATCCATTTGTTCATTCTCTGAATCCCTTTCCAATGAAGTTGCAGAAACTGGGCAGATTGGAACTTGCTGAGCCTTATCCATATCCGTGTTTAGATTACCATTCGATTCACGATCTTTTCCTAACTCTGAGGAAAGCGCAGGAGGGCTTGGTTTTACGGCTGAAGGAGATGTCGTTTCTCCTTCCTCAAATGATGGAAACAACTCCTCTGATCTTTCAAAAAGTGAAATATCCCCGTCCTCATACAATGAACTTCCTTCTAGAATTTCTTCAATTTCTACATCAGGATGAGGTGGTTCATTAGTACCATGGTCAAGTGAAAGGGCTCTTAATGGTCGGTTCAATCCTGTGCTGTTCGTCATCATAGCTACAGAAGAGTCATCACAGTCACTTGAGGATTTTGACAAATGACGAGAAGATCTCATTCCTTGAGGTACACACCCATCACTCTCTGACATTACTGAGCTCCCAGAAGGATTTCTTTCTGATGAGGAGGCATCTGAGTAGAACCCACTTGATTCCATCTCCGAAGCGCACGCAGATGCAGAGTTGGATGAGACAGAGACTGAAATTGCAGATGAAATCATTTCATTTGATTTCCCAATACTCCCAGCTATTGCATCTTTGCTATCCAAACAAGATCCGGTAGCACTTTCTTGTCGTAAAAGGACGCTTTGTTGATTAGAATTTTGTGAATGGTAAAGAGCACCGTCAATCACCCTGGCATTTCGATTTTTCATGTTGATTGTATTATTTACGTGACTTTGATTAGCTTTGGAGTTGCTGCTACTTCCAGCTGTTGTTGTGCAACTACTGCATTCATCTTGATCCGCTTCACTCTCAGTGTTAAAATCGGAATCGGTGAACGTTTCACTGGCACTTCCACTCTCCCTGAAAGATTGGTGAGCACTTCTATCTTGAAGTTTGCTGCAATGTGGCTGAGGACTTGACTTGTCCTCTTTAAGCTTCTGATGTAAATTAAGATGATGCGGACTATAATTCAGATTGGCAATGGTTGTAGGAAATTGAGTATAGGTTCGATCCCGTCGAACTTTCCCTTGACTTAGATACAACTCTTCATGTAAACTTTGATACATGGGATGTCGAACGGTAACCAGACCGTCATTTTCATTAACAAGGAAAGCTCCATTTAAGCTACTGCTCATTCCACGGTAGTTGTCAGCTTGCCCCAGTTGCTTCTCTAGCAAGTCTTGATCCACTGTTTTATCTTCTTCCTCGAACTCTTCAAGGTCGTCAACAGATGGGCTCCTGAGATGTTGGTAAATATCATCGTCGTTAGTGTTGGAATTCCAACAGTCTTGCAAATGACTGGGGGTAAGGAGTCCTAAGCTGGAGTCATTGTCAACTACACCCGGGGAACTACAGCAACTCGCTGGAATCGACAGAGCTAATGACGTCCCATCCCCACCAATAAGTTCCGGCGTAGACACTCCAAAAATCCCCTGTTCTGAGGATTCCTCTGAGGAAAAGCCGGGAAATAAGCTTATACAACTGGGCCGTTTGGCAGGGAATGCGTCAAGATTCACAAGATCGGAGTTTATATCTTCTTTAGTGGAACTTGTAGGGGAAAGAAGTAAATCCGGATTTAGAGTGGTTTCTTCTGCAATCCCTGCTTCTTCTGTTATACTAGTTGGCAAAGGAAGTAGACTGGGCGAACATTTTTGTTCTAACGAAAATGTTTCCGTTGAGGCTGCAGAAATTGGTGAATTTAAGGATTGTGGACTATCATTGGCATTACGGGAAACTATGAAAGTCGCCTTGTTACCTCCAAACTTTGATTCTGAACGACGGGAGGATTTTGGCGTAGAATTTTCTCCACTATCTTCAAAACGAGCAAACCTGGCTCCAAGAGCCCGTCTATCTCGTGGCATATCCGGTGTTGAAGATGCCAAACCGGCAGGAAATGTATCACTGTATGTAGAAAGTGGAGAAAAGAAAGGACTATTACGGAAATTTGCGCTTAAAATCTCTTCTTTCAATTTGACCGTCAATAAATTTGGAAGGTCAGATTCGTCACAGTACGATGACATTGTTTCAGACGCAGCAGCGGAACAAGGAGATTGAGTGGATGGAGTACATTTGCTATTTATTCCTGTTGATGGTGACGATAACGACGTTGGCCCACTCCATTTCAGTGCTTGGCTTGTATCCAACTTCCGCTTTTTCTTCTGTTGTTGGTTGACAGGATGAGGAGGACTGTCTTTGACTCGTTTTGCCTCCTTTTTCATCCTCTTCGTTCCACTTACAGAATTCACCAGCAACTGTTTCTCCTCTGAGACAGGAGTTGTTGTAGGTGCGATGGGTGCAGCAGCGTCGTCAACTTCATCCTCATCAAAACCTTCTTCTTTGTTTTTCCCATTTGTGCGTAATGAACTCGGCCTAGCGATTGACTCTCTATTGTAGGACACTTGCGTTGGTATTGTCGGTTGAAATTGTACATTTCCCTGTTCTGTTTTCCCTTTTGGCGGTGCAGATAACAGCCGAACTTTTGAAAGCGGTGCGAAAATTCCATATTTATCTTTACATTTAAAATACCGTATCCCTTGAACACTCCCATCGTTCTTCCCTACATCATCGTCGCATTCAATTCCACACCAAAGACCGTTCTCGAAATGAGTCTCTCCAAAATAACGCAACGTCCCAACCTGAGCTCCACTGATGCATACTAAACAGCCGATGCTTTCAACGCTAATTCGATTCGAAGGACTTTTATAGGGACTGTTGCTGTCGACAGGCAAGTCAGATTTTCTTGATGATGTTGAAGGCTGAACAAATTCTTCAGTAGCTGCTGCCATTTCTGCACAGTCTCCTACATACAACACTCCTTTCTGCAAGAATAAAGAAAAAATATTTCATGAATTAAAGTTAATGCGGTAATAATCAATTTAATAATTCCAAAGGAAATGATCTTCCTCGCCATCTCATGGAACATAAAATGTCATTTTACTATTTCCTCTTTTCATCAAGTCTACCTAATGTAAGCTGTATGGATTTTTGCTGTTTCTAAAGTTAAATTCAATTATCGTAATATTATATTTAGAATCAATAATGAATTTAAATTCAATTTTACTCAGTCTTTTGTATTAATTATTGCGTTTTATAAATAGCTAATGAGTCAAAATATGTACACGCACTTTGTTTCGTTCTGTCATTAAGATTGGTTTAGTTTAAAACGTTTATCTTTTGATGTCTTACATGTATGCGTGGCAAAACCCATACAAAACATCTTTGCTTTTAGTCCTAGATACAAAATAAGAGCATGAAATTAAAATTTAAGTGAAAACCAGATCATATTACGAAACCGTGCAAAAATGTACTTTTAATGTGAAGCTGTAAAAGAAGATTGCACGAGAAACGCGCATAAAGACAGACCAAGTGTCCCACTTTTCCCTAAAGATACCTAGCTAGTCGCTTGGGAGTTCCTCAGTGCGTGTTCTTTCAAATCAAACTTTACTAGATCCCAAAAAACACCTTCCCAAGCTTAGAGTGAAAGAGTAAAATGAAAACGTTAAGAGTCATTTTGTTGTGCTGTGAATACATGTCATTGTGAACAACTTCATATTATTCCAACAAGAAATCTATCACCAGCAATCGCCTTCACGCTATCGCTATGTAAGACTAGAAAACCAGACGCATGAATTGAGCTCCAACGATGAAAATGGCGGTGTGAAGAACTTACGCGTTTTACATAAAACTAACAACGTTACATCAACCACTCAAGTTGGGAGGGAAATGAAAGCAAGAACGTCAGCAGCAGATGAATGCTGCAGAGAATTAAATGTAGGTTACTTGTTTCCAAACATTAAACAGAAAAGTGAGTAAATTACTAAGTACATAAGAAATAGTATTATTCACATAATCAATGGCTAAGGATAGACACACGGCTGGTAATTTTTAGATAAGGAAAATGAGAATAGTCGCACGGACGTTGTTGGGTTCAACGGTCGGAGAAATATAGTCAGTCATGCCCTTTAGTATTTTAAGATTAAGATCTAGTAATAGCGCACGCAATAAACCTATAGAAATAGAAATACGGAGAAGAAGCAAAACAAGTATACTTTTTGGTCATAACAATGTTTCCAGAAGATGGAACTGAAGCAATTAAAAATAGTTTTGCAATGATTGTTTTCTTCAATTAAAATTTAATTTTTGAGGAGCTTATTTTGAATCGGTAATATTTTGCCTAGTAAAGGAGGAAATCCTTAGATTATAAACTGGGACTCTAATAAATTACCGTTATGTAATAGGATTTAACAAAATCTAAACCAAAGTCGTGCAAACTTTGTTTTGATTAGCTTCTGTGCCAAAAATCTGCAGTAAATGCATCTTTTGACTCTTCTATAAATATTAAGTAGGCAGCAAAAGATTCTGAAATACTAAATTGTACAAGTGCGCATATATTATTATTACGACCATGTAATTGATGTCGGAGCCAGAAAATCTACGATGGCCATTACTTTAACTCTTTCATACATTGAAATGATTCCAAACAAGATCTGTATTGAAAGAAGGAAGTAGGAAAAAAGACAGTGTTTGCACAGAAGTTAAAAATAAAGTTTGGAAAAAATTGCGCAGAAATGCGAATTTGTTTTTGCAAAAACTTTTTTCTAGTTGTTTTTTAGAAAAAAGTGTAAAGTATAGAACTTTATGTTTACTTTTACTAAATTAAAGAGCTCACTCAAATACTCAATTAACGTCTATCACGGAATCTCTCCGTATTTTGTTTAAGGATTTTGCAATATTTAGCGCAGTTAAAGTGTGAGACAGGCACAATGATTCTCTCTTTTTGACTTTTAGAGCAATTGTATTAATGAATCTGGTAAAAATATTTACATGCTGCTAAAGATGACAATAATCTCCAACAAATATTGTATTCCAAGACAAGACCTTGCCGTAAAAATCATAATTTCTAATACGTTTTTTACATAGACCACTACAATAAACCACAGCATTTGTTAATTAAACAGTTCCGTACTAATAACTGCAAACTTCTGCTAGTTTTAAAAGTGCACGTAATTTTCTCATTGTTATGTGAACAAAAAATTGAGGGAAGAGCGCATAAGGACAGAACAAAAAAATAGGGAAAGAATGAAAAACAGTTGATAATTAAGCAGTAATTTTAAGCATCTACAAAATGAATAATTTCACAAGATTTTAATTACGTTTGGTAGATACAGTAATTCATACTCATACATGTCAATCAATAATGCTCAAGGGATTGAAGAAATTGAAGCCACAAAAGTACAAATCATCATCAACAAAACATATCGTTAATCTCTTCACCTCTTCCCTCTAATGATATTTAAGAAAATGAAAGTGTCTAAAAAGTTAAGATCGTGAGATCATCAAACGTACACTCACTCCCCTATTTTGCCACTTTATCCATTCATTTTTAAAGGAATCTGAATATTCACTATAAAAACAACGTTTCAGATACAAAGCTCAAATAAATTAAATAAATATTAGACAATCCCCTCCGTCATCGCAATCATTTCAAATGAAGCAAAGGTTAAGTGAATAGTAAAAATTGAGGTTATATAAAATGAGCAATCGTTTAAGAAGGCAAGCATACTACGCACGGATATTGATAAGAACAGAAAATAAATAAGCCTTTTGCTTATCGACTTTCAAAATGAAGGTCGACCATAATGAAAAATAAATTAGCATTACAATCCCATCACTCTGTTTACTTTTATGCAAAAACTGCAAAACTATTCGTGATATTGAATATTGATATAATAGGATTATCGTGATTCTATGGTTTCATTTACGCCAATAATATCATCTTCGTAATTGTACTAGATGGAATCCGAATGCAAATTTGAAGTCATAAAGAAATTAGTTAAAGTTCAATCAGAATAATTATGAAAATGTATACGTCACGATATATTTCTGCAAAATATATTCCTTTTTCCAAAAAACGCAATCGCAGGCCAAGAATATGAAGTAGAGACATCAATGATTGCGCATACGGGTCAATACACTATTGCAAAAGAGCATTAATTGCAATGACATTTAATTCTATTCAAAATAGTTAATCGATTGGATGCGGAAAAAGGAACAAAAGCAAGTAACAAGAAATCATTTCCTTTTTCATCATATATTTCCTTTTTTCCTCTGAAATAGTTACTGTTTAGGTGAATTTTGCAAATAAGAACGAATTCATGTGTTTAAAATTGTAATTTTTCAATTTAAAACGTCACATATGAGGTTTGCTTTTTGAGATCACACAAGTAACGAAAATAATTGCACATAAATTATTATATGACAGGATAATGAAATCATTCATTAATAACAATAAGCATTTTTTAAAACTCTCTGTTATAATTTAAATATTGTTAAAATTTTGACTTATTGCTTATTCTTATTGTTAAAAAATGCATTTAAACTGCAGGTTGTACAGTCAAAATCAGTGTGTTGAACAAAACGAATAAAACGAGACGTATTTTGCTGAATGGGTATTCGAAATGTGGTTGTTCAACCCATTCATTATACTTTTTATCTATGCTTCGCGCTTACGAATTGCCTCAACTACACAAAGCCATGATCGAGTTAAGCTTACAATTAGCCCATTTTTTCCTTCTATTTTTCACCATCCCGCAGCACATTCAAAAGTCACTTTCTATTATGATTGCTTTAAAGGAAATACTAATTTGGAACTTTTCTATTAAATGCTTAATAAAACAAGAAAAAGCTCATTATTTTACTATTATCGATTACCGTTAAAGTCCTAAATTTTTTCCAATTCAAAATGCATTAATAAAAGAGTATTCTCTATTCTGTTACCTTATGAGAGAACTATCATTATCACCATTTGACATGCTCACTTTAAAAGAAAGGGATCGTGTTGATCGTGTTTAAAAATCATAGAAACCGTTCCCATAACCGCATTTATTTTTTAACGTGAGACTTGATGGAGAAAGTCAATTTTTGACTATTTATCTCATCCATACTTTATAACTTTATATTTTACCTACGCACTATGCAAATTCACACAAAAAGGCTCATTAACACAGTGCAAATTAGCAAGGGAGTGGATGAGGAGGGTGGTGTGAGAAAGTTTTCTATTTTTTAAAAAATGATTAACAAGCAGACAAAGGCTTGTCGCCTACAGTAAAATTCAAGATGGTAATTTTAACCACAAAAAAATTTGAAGAAAATTTGAATGGGATAATGATGACATTTGACAACGATGTGACAATGACTTTAAAATGATTAAAAATGCATCCCCCTTCTTCCCTTCACTTTTAAAAGTTCAAAACAAGATCAGCATGTCTTTTGCTTTATTCATTTTTAAGTACTCGTAATTAAACTTACGCGTAAATCAACAAGAAAGTCTTCATCAACCAAAAACAAACCGCATTTACATTCAAACACAAACCTTAAAAAGAGTTGACAATTTGTTGACTGTTTAAAAATGTCATCTTGTCACATATTTCCATTACATCAATCAGTACTGCAACAATGAGGCAGCTATATACAAGAAAAATCGCATCGCATCTTCAAAGGATTTTTTAAAAACGGCAATACTTGCTTAAAATAAAACAGGTAATCTATGCAAAAATCAAGCAGGCAAGCAAGAGATTTGCAAATAGTTCAAATGATGTTAATTCTCGTCACGAGAGTAAAGAATAGCACACATTGAGAAAGTGCAGATTACAAGATTAGTTTTATTTACCCTGTAAAAATGCTACTGTTGTGTTTTCTCTACTCAAAGCTTGATTTGCAAAGTAATTGATTTCGATTTTTGAATCATCTGCTGTCACAAATAATAACACTATTATAATACCGCGTATTATTTTAAAATTAGAAGCACGCTCACGAAATATGCATTCTTAAGCACACATGCATCATTTCTCTCACATCATCATTACTAATTTGAGTTGTGTCATGTTCTTCTAGCTCCCATAGTATTTATCTAATTTATGAACAAGCAAACCCCAATTGTTTAATTTGCCCAATTTTGCATTCAAATACACCAACTCTCATAATTCTGCCATTTATGTGTTGTTGGTGATACAAACCGCATTTGTTCATCAAAATATTTCTGGTTCAAGCATAAAAAAGCGTTAAACTTTTCTAAACAAAAAATCCCCAATGATCAATGAGATCATCCTCCATTTGTTGGAATAAACTGCCTTTTTTGTGAGAATTACTTAAATTACGAGATGATGTCGTCCGTTCAACACTCGGAGATTTTCAACTTGTGACTGGTTTTTGAAAGAGAAATTCAGTTCTAATGTATGGTTGTATTTTACTTTAAATTTATTTACAGCTTTTTTATGCATGTTCAAAAGTGAATAATAATATTTTTCATACCTATGACTTTATTGTGATGCGAGCACTCAAGAAGAAGAATAATATTGATGTTTGACTGAATGATGACGACTGCAAGAGTCAAAGAAAAACTGCATTTTGGGTGGTAAATCATTAAATATTACATTCAAAACAGCTTCATTACTCTCCCTAAATGCTCAACATTTAAATCCTAAAATGACTTACTGCGAAGTTTTAAAGCTTCGAGAATAGCGAAAAAAATATTTTTAGGTATAAATGACGTATAACCAACTTCATTTCCTTAATTTTATGTCATATTTGACTTTTATACAAACATATTTTTTTAATTTTACATCCTTTAAATATTTTTACAACTTTGGGGGAGTCCACAATATTGACAATAGTGACAACAATGCAAAAGCGCTTGAGATTAATGATGATAATATTCATGAGTTTTTTTATTCCCGACATGTTATTCAACAATTTCTCAGTATGAGTTACATAGCAATGGTGACAGAATTAGATTAAGAGCAATTACGACGAGAATTGGGAGAAGTGCCCATGAAACCTCAGAGTACAGTTAAGTTTTAATTGAAACTAAAAAAATCAAGATGGAGAATCATCAAAATGACTTATGATAATCCTATCGCTACTACAAAACTAGGATTTATGTTTATGCTGAATTTAATTTTCTTCTTTTTGAAAGTTCAGATACCTACACGTAGGATTTCAGTTATAAAATTATCACCAGATACTATGAAAAGTATTCAGATGATACATTGCAAGGAAAAAACCAGATATAAATTGACCATTAAGATATTTTCTTGTAAACATGCAAACTTTTTACTATTTTTTATCAGTTTTTCGAAAATGGTGATGATTGTGTTGTAACACTTGTTGGTTTTGGTTTCACAATTCTAGTTCACGGTTACTAACGAATTACGAGAATTCACAAGATTGTTAGTGGCCAGAAGAATGACATTTTGCGTGCACTTTTTAAAATCATCTTCGTCATCATCAAGAACCTCTCACAACTCATGTATGTAAGTGTAAAAATTATATTTTTCACGCAATTCAACGAAAAAGTCGGATTCATCGACCGACATAGTCGCAAAATGGTTATCAATGACCTATGAAATGTTCTATATGATTACATTGTCATTTATGACATGAGTATGATAATGATTTAGCACTTCCTAAACTTGATTTAAGGGAAAAAATGAAGAGGATTATGTAGGATTTACATCATTATTAAAAGTATTGACTCGGACTTTTTGAAGTGTTCGACGACAAAAACAAGATTTATTACAGCTGAAAAGGGGGCTGTTCGGCTGTTGCATGCTAGAAAAAAGTGTCATCGTAAAATCGCTCTGATTGACTGTCTTTGTGCCTACAAAAGCAAGCTAATCTTAGGGGATTGTTTTTAAAGCCGTTATAGTAACTTTTTTCTCTATTATGACACAGTTTAAGTTAACGGTGCTCTCATGACTATGTCATTTTCCACACTTCTGAAATGCGCGTGGGTGCAACACTTACATTGCTCGAGTTTTATTATACAATCGTATCGTGAGTATTTGAAACGGAACCGCTCATCATATTTACTTACCCCATTAACTTTCAGAACATTTTATTTGGGATTTTAGGGAAACACTGCTAATGTGAGCATGTCACACAAACCGAAATTTCTGAACTTTTGCAAAAAAAAGTGCGAAAATATGGACTAGTGATTGTATGAACGTCATCGGATGGGAATTGTTGCAAATTTGTAATCATAATGTCTGTTACTATTGGCGGCATCCATCACAAGTTGTTTTTGGTAAAACTTTGAAAATTAAACATTCTACTCCATTCCCAAAAAAGAGTACATTATTTTGCAATTAAATTTGAATTCTGAAAGGAGATACAGGTTTCTATACATAATAGGAAAGGACAACACTACGATTAATTATCCAAAGCTAATCTAATTTTTTATTCATAATATGCCCGTTCAAATAGTATGCGCATTCATTAATAATTTTAACAAATCAAACATAATCTGTTGTTTTTAATATATGTTACGGTAATATCACATTTACAAAGATAAACCTTTACAAGATCAGTATAGTATTTCATTCGCCTCATTGACAAAGCCAACAAGCTGATTTGAATCGCCAAAGCAAATACTACAGCGTAACTCACAAGTGCAAATGATATTACACAACTTGGGGCACGACTGGTTGAATGTGTGCTTTCCTGATTAGTGCGGTTATTCACAAAAATAAATTGTCAATCTAAAATTACAAATATTGCGTAAGATGTTCTCAGAATGGAGAAGGCTGATCATCAAAATAAAGTACACACATAATCAGGTATATTTAAAGAGCACAGACAAATAGACGACATAGACGTTAATAATCTGTGTAAAGAATATCCATATTTAGGTACTCGTCTGCGAAACTTGAATATAAGGTGCAACATAAAAACTGATTAATATATTTGACATAGCCTATTTTACATTAATTAAGTTTACTCTTTCAATTTTTTCTTGTTTTTCCAAACAATTTGCAAATATTTTAGGAATTGCAATATTCTTAGAATAAGATGAACATTGACTACCACGCCGTAGGAAACTTTAGAAATTAGCATAAAAATCTTAAACATACCTTCAATTACTTTGCTTTTGGCTACCTTATGCAAGGTAGTTATTAATAGGAGATAACCATCCATATAATTTGTTTTGCACTTTTAATCATTTTACTCCTTTGCTCTGTAAATACGTAGTTCCTTTCAAACTTGCACTGCACTAATATTTAACAAACTTTTGTTTTATTTAATATAAACTCGATCAAGGACTTTTTGTAAAATGTTTATAAAGCGAACATGACAATATCATTGCTGACAAAACTTAGGACTATCAATTTTAATAAAAGAGAAAAAAATATTTTAACAAAGAAGCCCTGAACAATAATCCAACTTAACTAGCCAACATACACAAAGATACCGACGGCATACAAAGAGGAGCCGACGCCAAAATTATATTTTTCTCCAGACAAAAGCTCAACGAAAATTGTTTTAAATTGTTCAGAAACAAGAGACCACTGACAAGCTGGGAATTACAGCAATTTGAGAAAAGGTCAAAGGAAAAAACGTTTCTCTTTCCAGTTGCAAACTTGAACTATTTGCTTAAACTGTTTAGAGCAAAGTGAAAGTGAGTAAAAATTCGGGTTAGAATCGTTGACAAAACTGTGTAGGTTTACAACTTTTTCAAAAAACTGAGATTTTCATGTTTATTTCATATATTTTTGCAGTAAATCAGAATGCCAGTTGCACCGCCAACACTTCTCATCACAACCGCACACACAGTAAAACTGTGGAAAAACTTGTCAAGGTAATGTCAACAGAAGGAAAATCCCATTCACTCACACCTCTCTTCGTTAACTTTCTTCCGTTTTTTTAACTCTCCAGAAAATCTTATTTCCACTGCTGTTGTTGCTACAATGATACAATTTCACATTATTAAATGAAAAAAATTGGAACATGTTCACTCCTTGTTTTTCTTTTCATTCTTCCTACACGTTAATTTTTTTCGTTTGCATTGCTCTAGAAAAATTCTCCCGAATTTATATTTTTCCTCTTCATTCATGACATTATCTTAGTCCGTGTTCTGCTGATGATGCAGCAACAAATTTCATCGAAGTCAGTGAGCCAAAGATGACATGAACAAAGACAAGGGATTCAGATAGCATCATGTAGCCGGGGAGTAGTAATGAAGACACGATATTAAATGGAAAACCACAGCAAGAGAGACTAGTTAGCAATTGCAGTTTCTGCCAACAACTGAAAAAACTTTTCTTTAATCCTCCAAAACAAGCAGCCATATAGCTCCCTAACAATTTCGAATTCACAAAGTATAAAAGGAAGCGTGCGGTTGCCGCACATTTCAGTGTGTTATTATTCTAACGATGTTTAAACGCTGCTGCTCTTTCTACAGAGATTGTATGCTTTTTGCCTAACGTTTTTCTAAGGAGAGCCTCAGAGTTATCATCACCAGCGAACCGACACAAGGAAAGGGATGAGAGAAGTATTCTGTAGTAGTAGGTGTAGGAAATTACAAGCACAAATCCAAAATACAAAAACATTCTGTTCATTCTCTCAATTTTTAAAGAGACGGCTTGAACTGAAGTTTTTCATTCAAAGGTAATTGTACATTCCCCCAGCATTCTCAATTTATACAAATCCACTCTCGCTCTCTCTCTTCCCATCTGTCTTATTATTACATTTTTTCAACTTTTAACAAACTTTCTGTCGAATTCTCTCTGATTCTTTATATTTTGCATGAAATATGTAGTTGTTATAGAGAGTAGCAAAAAGAAGTGAGACGAAACGAAAAAGAGGTATAATGCACACACAGGAAGGAGAAGGCGCAAGGGAGCAGAAAACATCATTACAGTTTAAGGACCAAAGCCTTAGCGTGAAGTAAAGAGCACCAAAGCAAATTTTTCAAAAGAAAACAGTGGTGGTCGACTTTATCTACATCAATAATAAAATAATAACGCGGTGAATGTATTGGTTTGCTAACGATGATTAGCAATATTCAATGCATGGCAACATATAAAATCTCATGTTTGCCACTTTAGTAAGAATACATAATATAGATCAAACCTGCTGGCTACATTAAATATTCACATTATAGCGCAAATTTCTGTTATAAAGAAGTCATCATCACTTCGTCATTATAGTAATGATCGTCATCTCTACTATGCACCAGAAAAGAACAAAAGAAAGATGCATGATTATAAATTTACAATAATCTTACTCCCCGTCCTTATATTCACTCATCTCTGCAGAAAGATTCACGACAGCGGTAACAAAAGAATGGCAAACATTTTTGCAAGAGGAGATTTGTATAGTTGATGTGGTTTTACAATGAAATTCGCTATTTCTTTCGTCGTATAAACAAACGCATAAATAGTTAACCAGGTTGAGTTCTCTCTATCGCTTCAAAATTCTCTTGAATAAACACTCTAGTTTGCTTTGAAAAGTGTGAGCATAGCTCGTACATCAAAGTGTACAAGGTTTGTTCGGATTTGATGGGCTTCATTTCCTGCGAAAGACGCGAATGATGGAATCTGAAGAAATTGAAATACGAAGAACAGAAGCTTTATTTTTACACTTTTTAATGGCATTAGAGCAAAAGCTAATTTAAATCCACCAAAGGTTTAAATTAAGATCGAAGCAAAAATTAAAGCACTTTTTGGCAATGTCAAGAACTATATGTGGCTACCTGCAGAAAAAAACAATTTTTTAGATGAATCAGAGAAATTTTAATAAAGAATTTTATTCTTACGCAAATTTTAGTTAGAATTTACTTTAAAATAAGAGTATTCACGTAGAAACCGCTAGATATTCTGGCATGATGAGATAAAATAGTCTATGGTTTATAAAAACACATCTGAAAATGTAGCGGAAGAAAAATAAAAACGTTCTAAAAATACGGAATTTCTAAAGTGACCGTTACTGATTTTTTTCTTTTTTACACACCAGCAATCACGTATTTGCGATTAGATTTTTGTTAGAAGTGACGAGGAATGGTTGAATATTGCGCTGATTATTATCATAAGAAATAAGTAGATCTTTCAATGCAGAAATATGATTAAGAATCAGTTTGAATAATAAAAAAGGGAGAGAAAGATGAGGAAAAATGAGTAGTGACACCGAAAAGGATTTTCACGCGTAGAGAAATTTAAAAAAAACTAGGCTTTAGCTAATAAAAGAAACGCGTAGACACTTTCTTTACACGTTCAACATATTTGAAAGAAGACTTAATGATGTTTTTTCTTCTTATAACTGCCTCGACATCTTTCATTGTAGAATATTCTTTGCATTGTTTTGCAAAACTTTTATGCGTTTCAACAACACTTGCTGGCTGAATTTTTCAGATAACGAAAGCCCTGTAATAATTTTCCGTAATAAAGCACTTAAAAAGCTCGCAATAAAATATTCGTTTCATATTTTCCCTCACACCATTGTTCATTACTGCATATCACATGTTTTCAAATATTAAAACTGAATTAAAATACGTGTATATCGGAGTTATCTTACAAACTAATTGTCATAATAAATATACCAAACAGTAGACAATACAGTAATGAATTTTACACGGCAATTTTGCAACGTCACTTTGAATTAAGTCTGTATAAGATTGGCCATAATAAAATACCCAAAAGGATTAACAGTGCAGCAGTGTAAATAGCATGTGAGTGCATTAGCAATATTACATTTCAAATTATAGTCGAAACCTGAGTACGAATAATGATAATAATCAGCTAGATCTTATTTAAGACAGAATAACAGATGCACTTTTCCGCAAAATGTGATTAAATCTTAAAAGTTTCTTCAAACTCTGCAGATTGTAGATAACTAGATTTCAAATATAACAAACTAGTATTTTCTGAAATTGGCTTTTTATAACACCATTCATTTATGCTTCGTGATTTTCATTCGTTTTAAATTAAAACATTTTTAGCGCGTGTGCAGTGAAAGAATATTATTAAGCTTATTAAGAAGACATTATTATACAGTAAAAAACAAAACAGTGTTGGTTTATAATGTGATTATGGGAGATATGATTTCTGCCTCGGGACTGCTAAACTAGCGAGATTCGTTTAACTTTGGACCAAGTATATTTTATAAGAATTAATTTTGTAGAATCACCGCAATGAATCATGTTAGAAAAGTTATTATCATTCAAACTAAATAAAAACCAAAAACTGTTAGTATCCGAATGAGGATGCACTTTTGGATAAAAATATAAAGATATTTGCAACATGCCAATGGTCAAACGTAGCAATGCCGATCAATTAATGTTTGTTTGTCCTTACTTCTGAAATCAAATCGAATGCAAATTAAAATGTCGCTTTTCTTTTAACAATGTTACGTATTTAGTGAAAGTAAAATAAATGAGAATACGACATGAAAAGCCACGCCTAAAATTTGAATATTTCAAAATAAACAATGTTTTTTGTTTTTAAAACTGATTAGCACTTCAATTTAGCAACATAAGCAGAACAGACAGGCGGGGAATCTACACGATGCGTGTGAGCGTCTTCTTTTAAAACTAAACAATTTGAGTTTGATCGATGAAGTAAGATAAGCTAAGCGAGACGCAAGTAATGAGACTTTTTTTGCGGATCTTCATACTTTTGCAATCTACCACTGTCTTTGCAGACTGCTAGATGCAAAATTCAACGTAGCGTTTTGTTTAAAATTCGTTTGATAGAAAGAGAAATTAATTTGTATCAAAAGAATAAGTACTCATTCTCGACGTATGTTTTACGTTTAACTTAAGAGGAGAAAACGGTCGACAAACTCTTGATGATTGAAGCATTTCTTGAAAACGTCGCAATAAATTATTATTACCAATGTTTAAAACGTGCATATTTGCAGAAAAATGTATTGATTTGAAACAAAAAAGTATTGGCATCCTAGTTCAGTTATTGCACTTCAAAAGGCAAGATTCGACTACTGATTGGAATACTGCTATCACTTGTAACAAGATGTTGCCGGCAAATCGTACGTGTATAACGTGCTCACATTTATATTTTAAATGAGTCACGGAAGAAAGTTTGCAATCAAGACTAAAACCTGAAGCAATTTTAGGCATTTATTTAATACAAGAATTTCTATGCATGTGCAGCGAACAATGTATATCGGTAATCGTTGTTGCTGAATTGCAATTTTGAAACAGTATACTCATGTGTACTCTCTTTATGTCAATCAATTCCATCGTTTCTCATTTACTTAAAAGCTTCTATTAAATCTCAAAAACTTAATTCCCTGAATCAAGACACAAATTGATAGGATTACTGAACTTCAGTAAGTGGCTTGTTTTTTCAAGTTACAATAATGAATATTTGAGTCATTTCCTAATGTTGAAGTTTGGATTGATCTGATCTGTGAGAACTGATGTTGCTGATAAATCATTGGTAATGTAGAAGCTATTTGAGATTACATCTGAAAAAAGTAATTGATATGGATAAGAATCTTATGATGACTTTCTAAAAAAGATGACAAAAATTGGTGTGCAACATGACGAAAACATTTTTTTCTGACAGAGATGAAAGAAAGAGGTTTATTAGTGTCTAAATTCCAGATTTCATTACGCATTTGCGTATTAAATTTCTAAAACAATTTTCGCATTTTCTCCTTACGTATGCCTCAAGTTTGGATTCTACGGAATACAGAAGTTTTAAAGCAAGAGCACCCAACCGGGTTCGTTTCAATGCAAAACTTTTCCGGGAATGCGTTCCACTGACAGCAACACGTGTAAAATAAACATGCTGTACAAGCAATAAGATTAAATACTGTAATGCTCCTTTCAATCTATTGATAAAGCTCAATTTATATAATTTTTTGCTCTGCAAAAAAGCAGATTTAAAAGAATGAAGGAAAGTAATGTGGCTTATCATAAGTCAAACTGCTGTGGCAGCATACCCAATCACATTCTTCCTTTCAAGATGTTTAATTTGAATGAATGAGCAAATAATTTTAATGGAAGAAAGAGGGGAAATTGCTATGATTGCATGCAGGTCACGTAGTAAGTAGTTGAATATATAGCTATTTAAACGGTTCACTATCATTATTCACGAAAATGTAATAAATTTCTTGCAGTGTATTCCAGTAGCACAAAATTCCTTGCATGTTTTAATGTCTTTTTGAAATCTACACACGCTACTGAAAAGAAAACAGGAAGCTTGTACTTTTATTTCTTTTAATACTAATCTACTCTTTCTCAAAGAATTTTTACAGAATTAAACTTGATCCCAAGAAAAAGTTTTTTAATCTTTTTGAGCACTCTCATTGTAATGACGATGACAACTGGGTTGGATGATGCGTGTACAAGTGATGTGTCTAAAACCGTTTTTTGCCGTTGTCGCATAAACTGTTATTTGCTTGTATAATATATGGAACTATATGAAGTATTATAGATTCAATTTCAGCTCACAAAAGAATTGATTGGAAAGGTTAGTCAAATCAATGCAAAATGTTGAATTAACCAACATTAACGAATCAAATTTCAGCTAATGACAAGTATTTAATAGACTTATTTGTAAATGATTATTTTAATGGGTAATTATTATTGCGGCTAAGTTTTAACGTGATGGCTTATCGTTTAGATGCAATCACACAAAAAATGGGTGCTTCTGCTACACTTGATTTGGTTTTTAGCAAAATTATTATAATATCTAAGAGTGAATACTAATACTAACAGTTGAATATTAAAACTAAAATATTTTATGCAATTGATAAAAATGATAAAATATTCACTTAATATAAATTATCAATTTAGGTATTTAATTTATGGATGTAATATGCTTCAAGCTAATTGTAATTAATTTTGTAGACCAATTGGAGGAACGATTGCCAACAAAAACATTGTATCTTAAGAAATTCTTTTGTCGAATTGAAGTTCTAGGACCCAATTTTATTAAATACACACACGTCACAACCATAAAATGTAAGAATGGTTGAAAAAGGATCAAAATAAGGCAAGCAAAATAATGCCAAAAACGTTCATAGCATGCGTCGAAAAACAAGTAGAATTATTAAGAGCTTCCAGTAACATTTAAACAGTAAATAAACGTTAGTAAACATACAAAATGATTCGCTTGATAGTAATACCAATTTTTGTAGAAAATGATCTTTTAAATAAAATGCAGAATAACACCTACAGAAATAATAAATCTCGCTTTTTTGTATCATTTGAAAACCAAGAGACAGACAGACTAACATATCAGAAGTGGCTCACTGGTAATAATTAAGTTTCTCTATGGCTTCCTTATTTATTTATGTATCAAGTTAAAACTGTATAATTAGCCTAGTTTATTAATAAAACATTTTTATACAATATTTTTCACTTAATTTTTGAGAAATTTAAATGTAAGCTACGTGGCCCCATGCCAACAACAATTGTTGCACGTTTAACTTTTATTAATAAGTAGAAAACTATAAAAAATCGTTTTAAAAGTAAAAAACAATTTAACAATGAGTAAACAACTAGATCTATGTTGAGCCTAGCAAAGGAATGTGTTGAAAAGTACAAGTAAACCTCTCAATTTCTTGACAAGTCAAGTGTGAGAATAAAATGTTGACTTGCTATGCACAATATAATTCTATTAAGAAACGAGACTCTCACAGGTTTAATATTATTTGCTGCGTTTTTTGCTTTTCAGCAAACTATTTAATCTATTATATAAATATTAGCTGTTTACCTTGAGTGAGATCCCTGACTAAGAAACTTCTGTCTCTGTTATTGTTTGCTTTAGAGTTACATTTAAGTCTGCTTCTTCTCTGAATAGTTTAAATAGCATTTATCCTTATATCCTTTTCATTTATCATAATAGTTTTGTGATAAAATGCAGAAATTGCTTGGCTTGTACCTTCTTCGTATAGTTTATAATGATTAGAACAAAGCAAGATAAGTTTGATTAATAAATTACTAATAAAAATTAATTTAATAGGAAATGTTTTGCTTGCACCTCGTTATTCTACAAAGATATCGTTAAAAGTATTCTTACTTTAATTTTCTAATTTTAAAATTATAAGAATTAATGGCTTTGCCCCCTCTCGTCATACTACTAAAATAATACTTAATAATGTAATAATGCAACGAACAAAAACAGTCATATTTGCAGAGTTGCCTGTTTAAATTGTTTTTAAAATCGTTTAAACGAAACAAGCGCGGGTTGAAGTTATCGAGAAAATATTTGGCGAACTTATCATGCTTACGTACAGACAGTAAGCTTTTTATGCTTACAAACGACGTAACTAACATTCATTCCATTTTATAGCTTTAATAAGTGTTTCATTGCGGAATTATTTTTGCGATTTTCATTAACAATTACAAGTTAATTTGCATTATTGCACCCTTGTCACATATATTTCATCTTGTTTAATGACGCAATCTAGTTCTCATCAAGAAAAATCTAATTTACTATTCCGCCACACCATCCTTGACAAAACAGGAGCATAAAGCTATGCAATATATAGTTCCAATGATAGTAAAATTGTCTATTGTATAAAAATGTAAATAGGAATAGGTGTGTACCAGATAAATTGCTCTTCACGGTGTACAAAAAATTGTCGTTATGTACCAATTTGTAGTTGGAATGATCATGAATAATAATCAAAAATAGCAAAACAACAAGTTCATCAAAGCAATTAGCCTCTAGCAGATTGAAAACTTGTGTTTGAGGGAAAACAGCAAAACTAATTCAACTTTTCAAGGTCATCTTTCCAATAAAAAATTGGAGGATGTGCATAAAACGAGATAAAAACTTGGTTGCAAGGATTTTACCTATATCTAATTTTTTCTACTACTGATCTTGCTCCATTTTTATGTTAAATAAAAACATACCTTTGATTTTGTCGGCTTCTGTACGGTTCCTTTACTTGTCAAGACTGGCTTCGAAGGCACTTTCACTTTCGAAACGAATCCCGTTTTCTTTGCTGAAGCTGTTGCCATTGTTGTTGGACGGGTTATTTTCTTTCATAAAGGCTGTTGATTGATTATCCAAACAAGTTTCAAATATTGTCAAAATCTAGAAAGCATAAAACACTGCTTTCCAATTTTAAGTTTTTGTTCATAGGTCCGAATTAATTAATTTGTTTACGCAATTTATTTATTTCCACCTTTGTCCTTTATATTCTGGTTCAATGTTTACTCCCATTTTCTCTTCGCTTACTTCTTCAGTTTTCGTATTGTGAAGAAGAGCGAGATGGATACGAAGCCGTCATTTAGTCAATAGGTCGACTATGGGCGCTCAACTGTAAAGCAAATACACACAAGCAAGTTAGAATATAACTAAAACTGGTTGAAAGTTTACTAAAGTTTTGGAAAAGCACAAACTGAATGGTCATTGAACACTGCACTCTAAAATTAATTAAGTTATATGAAATGAAAGTTGGCCAACATTATTGTTGTATCAAGTACGTACTATTCAATTGAAAACTCTGGAACCCTAAAAAATCTGTGGTTTTACAAGATTAAGATGACTGCAACATTTTCAATATTTTCTCAATGAACTTTTGGAAGTTAGGTTTAATTATCAAATTACAAGACAGTGTATTCCCTATCTACAGTGACCTGATGTTTTAATCAATAAACAAGTAGATTACAGAATCATACGCAAACAAACCGAGTTACTAACTTATGTCAGCATAGCCACCACGTGGAAATCCGACACTTTTTAACCAATTCATAATCAGCCCTACTATTAATGAAAGGTATTTTTGTTGATAAGATAACTTCTGACATTGGAACAAGCCTGTGTGTGATTTTTATCTTAAATATTTCATGATAGTAATTGTGTACAAACAGATATTTACAGATACCACAGATTGATGAATTACCATAATAATTAAACATTCTGAAATTAAATACGTATTTTAGTACTATCGCAATAAACACGTCAACGTTGACACGCAATTAAAACCTATTGAAACCATACTGTATTATGGAAAAGTCTATCTTGTAATGTTTGTCACACCATTAAAGCTTTGCCCAATAAATTAGCCGATAAAACCATATGTGACCAGCCATGTGAATGGAAGTTTATTAAGTTAGTCCCTTGTCGGCACTTCTGCTTTCTTTTATTTTACTGCGAATAAAGTTCACCCACGCTTTTACAATTAGACAACGAAAAGGAAAACTTTCTTCGCAGTTTGCATGCCCAGGGATAAAAAAGTAAACAGGAAAGAGTAGTGTAGATAAGGCAAGTCATAATCATAAACGGTGTAGAGAATTTGTTCAGATTTTGTTAATACGTAAAGTTTGTTATGTAAGTGTGCGTACGAAGAAAGTTATTTGGTTAGCATATGTGGAGAATTATTCCGTCTGTTTGTTTTATGATTAACAAGGATCAAAACTCTTTCACTTTTATTACTTGCCGTAAAGAACTTTGAATTATGTTCTCTCCCAAATAATGATGAGGATAACAATAAATGTTTACAGGTTAAGTTTAGCTTTTTATAAGTTAACTGGCGTGTTTACATGTTTCTTTCCATTTTTGTACTGTTTTTAGCAAAATATATTTTTGTTGTTTCGTTGATTTTGCATTTATATGTCGCACACATTGATTATTGCATTTTATTTTTCCTACTGCAAATACAAAGTAATAATAAATTAACTATTTTGTTGCGGAATGTACTTAAAATATATTGAAAATCCTCTCCAATGTCTTTTATTTATATCTCTTGACAACAAGGTAAAGTAGATTGCAAACAATTTTGTTTCCCACCAAATAGAAGCATTAATAAAAGGACAAATTTTGGTTTCTTTATTCAGTTTATTACGCCGAGCTCTGAAGTATCAAACAGTTGAATCGAAGTGGACAAGCTTCAGTACACTCAATTGTTGCCATTAAAATATTTGATTTTCACAAAGAAAGTTTTCCCCTTGTGAATGGTCAAATAGAAACTTTCTCAAGAGGGAAGGTGAAAAGAGAAACAAGTTTTCCATGATTGCATGTAGTTTGCTAATCGATATGAAGTTGGCTTTTTCATGTTTTTGCTGCTACCGAAACGCTCAAAAAAGCACATGCAATCCAATAGACTATTTTCATTTGATGATAAAACGATGATGATGTAGATATTGATGGAAATTATGACGAAAAGGAAACACCAAAAGCTATTGCCAAGCAATCAGTAGAAATGGAATTTGACTGACGTTTTTGCTTTCTCTTTTCATCCTAACCGACTTGTTCGTTTTAATGCAAATTTAGAGAACTCTAACCTCAAGCATTTAATGATATTGCAAATATATTCGTATTTTTCCAATAACGTGCTCTACTTTAGGGCTGCTCCCCGTTGGCCTTAAAAGTTGATATAATAAGATAACTTTTCATCGCTTTAGAAGATTACTTTTGGCTGGCTTTTGAGGTTCAAAATTGCAGAAAATTTCCAAAAACCCGCACAGTTTAGAAAGGGAATCGAAACCTATTCATCTGTCATTTTCACAAAACTTTCTATTTCATTTCTTTTTCCTACACCATTATTGATCCGCAGTTTTTCGTTAAAAGGCTACACGTACGCTAGGTTTGAATGCTATTATGGCTTACTTTTGTGTATAACTTACCTTTCTCTTAAATTCTTTCGTGAATCCCTTTTACTCTTTAAAAATCTTATAATCATTACGCAGTATTTCACCTGCCAAATTACTGTCCAGAAACATAAAGATCAAACTAACTTCTAGTTTTTATGTGAGTATTCACTCCTTTTAAAGCCGTATAAGTATAATAACTTCGGTGTTTCTTTTACTGTAAATGGGCTTGGCTTTGGCTGACCCTTTTTTGCTAAATCCCTTCTACTCCTTTTAGCTTTTCGTTTTAGAAATACCATTTTGGCCTCACAAAGTCACTCAAAAATGCCAGTTTCCCTTTTTTCATGTATTTCATAGAGATTTCTGTAGGACTTGTCCTTAATTCATCAAATTTAAATTCGGTTAACTTGAAAATTGCATTACAATAATCGAAATAAACTTATTACAAGCCACACACTTACAACTGTTGTAGAGATCACGAAATACTGATTGCAAAATCAAAGAAAAATATATTTGGATTCCAGAATATTTGATCGTTCAAACTTTTGGCAAAACTATGCAAACTTCATTTAATACTACTAGTAGCAGCTGCTGGGATGTAGAATTGCTAGCATGTATTTTAAAGTTGTGATGATGCAGGTTTTAATTAAATTTTACTTTTCAAGCGTTTACAATTTTCCACACAAAGGATTGCCTGCGACCGTTTTCTAAAGAATATAATTATGCTTATGTACCGCTAATTGCTGCGATTTACCTGTGATATCACATGCTGTCGAAAATTTGCATTAGCATAACAATTGAGTTATGCTATTAGGTCCTAATCTTGGCAAAAACATGACGATGATCAGCATGGTTAGCTTGTTAGGTTGTATCACTTGAATAATAACATTTTGACGGTACAATTGCTTGAGATGAACCATTCGCAGAGTTTGTTCATCATTAGATCATCATAACCTTGACAATCGGACAAAGTTTTTCTTCAATTCATCTCATCTCTAAGCAGCGTCGCGTCAGCCACCTTACATGAAGGATTTCGAGTTACAAACTTTTATTACAACTGCCAACATCTACTTTGTTTTTTAATTTCGTTTGCCTTAGAACATTAGACTTGTTTATGCATGGTATTGATTTCAAGAGCTTGTTCCTTCCTTTTGCCAAAAATAATATTATTTCCAGTTTATATATTCCTGCTTTAGTATATTTGTTAAAGTAAAACAATTTAGAATTTGTTTTCGAATCTTTGCTAATCACAAACAAATTTGGTTTTACATGGTTACCCTCGTCTCTTTTTTGTAAGAGCAATTTTCTTTTAATTTGCGGTTTAGACAAAAATGACGCAATGACGCTGATTAAAAGACAAAGATGCAACTATTGATGTAGTCTTTCTTTTACCTTAATTTCGATTTCCTTTCTAGTTGTACAAGAATAAAAACTTGATGTTTAGCATTAGCTTACCTGAATTACTTGGCCAATCGTCTAATATTTACATGATTTCATTCAGTATGAAGATATGTACCAACAATTTGTAAGTTTACCAATTTCTAATGACGTTAATAATAAGAATGCAAAAAATAGCCATGTAATAATAACCAGTACTAACCTCATGTATTCTCACAGCAATGGAAAATCCTTTTCTTAATCACTTCCCTGCTCTAGTAAACTGCACATGAAATCATCACAATGAAAAAAGTATCGTGCACTAGATAAATGCATTGTTTTCTTTTATGTTTTATATGATGGCATCTTCATTTTCCAGGATGGATGAGCCTGATAGCACATTATTACTTCCAACTATCGTAAAAACCCTCTGAATAATTTTAAACCTTCAGAGAGAAGGAACTAATGAACTAGAATTTCACCCACATAAACAAACACCACTGCTGATTATGCCTTTTTCCTCGCCAAATCAACTTTTCATTTCCATGCCTTTTTCGTCCTTTTGCAATATTGTAGATTGTGGAAAGAAAAGCAGATTGAGATGAAGAAAAAAACGATAATGAATAAAAATGATGAACACTCGCAGAACATAAGCGGAAGGTAAGGCTCCAGAAAGGAGACTGGTGTTGGTGAGTCAGAAAGAGAAAATGCGAAGAAAATAAAAATAGAGAAAGAGTGAAAAGGGCATTAAATACATAGAGAAATGAAAACCATGCTATTCCATTCTCCCTTGTCTGTAGACCAAGCTAGATATTTACACAAGTGAAAGAAGCTTGTATTATTGAGTAGGTAGAATAGTGAGGGATAACGGGAATAATAGATGAGAACACAAGGAACCAACCACCATCTCATCCATATACCACCATCCGGTTGGAGTAAGCACACTTCCATGATATGTACCTAAATGGGGAACACCGCCGCCACCGAGAGCTGCACATGTACAAGCAAAAAAGTCCTTTCTCTCTTAAAAAGCAAGAAAAGCATTTCTCTGTTGAAAAGACCTTCGCATAACAATAATACTAGTAAATATTCGAAAAAACAAGCATTCTTCTGGAAGAACAGCAAAGCTTTATTTTCCTTTAGATCTTCCACTTTGATCCAGCTTCCATAGAAGGGAAAGATTAAAGGGAAATTAAAAGGCTACATGACAATGCAATGCATTGGTACGATGTACACCACATTAGCAAAATGGCTTTGTTTCTTCTTGGCTAAAGATTGAGACAGAGTCTCTATTAAAAGAATGACAAAGAGAATTGAAGATGCAGAAAGTTTGTGGTAGGTACTGTGACTGCAGAATCTCTTCATTCAGCTTTCTTCAAAATGTTTGCTTGATGCATGCAGTTGTATAGGTACACTCTTGCATTGCAAATTTAATAGAAAAACGACATTGACTGTTGTTATATAAAGGGAATTGAATAGAGAAATGACGCAAAGCATTTTTTAGTCTTTTGCAATATCCTTCCAACATTATTGTGAGTAGCCGTTAAAGATTCCATGATGCCTTGTATTTTTAGCTATGGCGAGAACGAACGATAATAATTTCGCTTCATTTAATAAACAATTCGAAGACCATCTATTCATATCTTGATGCTATTCTTGTGGAAATCAATACCTTTCTTTTTATTGGGGTAAATACATGTTATAGCTACAAGGACGGGATTTACCAGTGATTCTACAACTTTTATTCTGGATTTTATTATACAATGTCTATCTAGGTACGATGTCTGTTGGAATTTAAACTTTCTGCACAAGCGCTCCTTCATTCCTGCAAGTCGCGTGCTTTATTTATTTCTACGATCCCCCAAAAGTGTAAGAAGGGTCCATCAATGCCTAGATTTAGAACTATTGCACAAGTAAGCAATTTATACTGAAATTTTTGCATAAATTCCAGCTATTTATTGTACAAATAAGTGATTTACATGTTGTTTAATAACTAAGGTGCAAAAACCCATGACCCCGTTATCCTAATGAAATAAAAGATACCTTTAAGCAATATGTAAAATGCAATTACTATTTTACTACGAAGCTTTACGTTAGCTAAATTCAATTTAAATACCCAGATAAAATAAGAATGGCGTTGCATAAGATGTGAGAACGTGACACACAGTAAAAGCTTGGATTAGTTATGTTACAGAAATGTGCATACCTTCCAGTCATTTCTCAATGTAGATTTTAATCACTGTAAACTCACTCCAAAAATTAGGGAGCCTCTGTGGGCGGTCGTCAGTTAGTTATTTAATTAGGTTAATTAGCAAATAAGAAAATACTCAAGATTAAAGTTTGTCACACTGCCAGTTATAGTTAGTAATAAAAAGAAGAGTTGCAGATAAAAGTTACTGCCACGGTAAATAACACAGCACATCATTCACATATTTATATCGACAATAATATTAGTTAATGTAAGTAAATGACTTTTATTCCTTTGATTTAATCAATTAACCTTTTAAAGCTTTTAACACAACAGCAAACACAACCCCTAGCGCAGTTAAATTATTACTGACAATGCGTTTCATTGTCGTTAATTTCCGCAAGAATAATTTCTTAATGCTTGTCATTTGCCATAATGTCTCCTTTGTCCTTTTTCTCATGTCTTCTTGTCCTATCTTTAAAAATCGCTCAATGTCTGTGGACTGCTTGATGGAAAAACGATAACAGGTTCACATCAGAACAACACGTAATATTCCTTGCTATTTTGTACTTTAAAACAAAATTGTGAGTCTCTCAGCATCAGCGATGCGTGAACAAAGAATTTTGCGTGTTCTGTTTCCCCTGAGGTCTGAGCAACTACTACCATTGGAGATAACTTCTCTGCTACTCCTCTGTTGGCGTTTATGTTTTCTAGTGGGATTAGATAGTGAATGAAATTCAACAATAAAGATAACATATTAATGTAAACTGCGATCACCATCCATTTTCCACCCCCCATCCATCCATAAGTAATAATGATATGATTTTTTACTAACAATTGCGAGGTATCTACATGTGTATCTGTCAATCTCTGCAAAAAGAAGCTATCCACACGTGCAAACGCAGTAGCGCCAGCAGCCGCTTGCCACACAATCATCGTTTTCATCATAAGATGAATGAGGGTATCACAAGCGTTTCTCATATTGAAAGCCGAGTTGGGTTTTATTGGTAATTTTTGCTGTAAAAATAAACATTTTACATGAACATGCCATCATGAAATCCACAATTGTTGGAAATTTTAACCTTTTATGTATTTTTAAAGGCTACTATAAGCACAATGCACATTTGCCAAGAAGTCCATCTCAAATAATCTACTTTTCTGCAATATTAATAAGCTCAAAACTCATTGTTTATGACTTGTTGCGAGAGAGGGATACAGATGTAGGGATTCAGCAGGTGTGGGTATGGCTTTTTAAAAATTTACAAGACTTTCTATTATGAAAACGTTATATGAAAACAAGTAAAAATGCTATAAATTGTTCAAATGACTCATTCATATGTAAGTATTTCATATGTACCTACTAAATGCAACATTTTAATTCATTTTCATACTTAAACGTACACATAATGGAATAAAAACGGCAGAAATAGCATCTCTCAATAGAATAGAGCAATAAACAAGTCTGTAAGTAGAGGACTGACGAAGTAACAAAATTCTACAATTGATGTCAGTGGCAGCAACATAAGCAAAGTGCAAAGCAATGGTCAACTTTTCTGTCATTCTATTTAAAGTGCTTCAACAAAACTATGCGTGTCATTACGTTATTAAATCACTTTGTCTGCTTGAGGTTCATTAATTTTGGGTTTTTAAGACTAAAACATTGGCTGGATAGATGCGTGATGGAAATATTCTTTAACAATGATGCTGTTCTTGTTGGGATGATAGCCCGTCAACATTTAAATAGGTTTTTTCCAACAATGACACGCTACTCCAGTGAATAACAAACATCAAAATGCACCCAATTCATGGATTTTCCTGTGAACGTGGTTTTCCGACTTTTTTCTTTGATAAAACGAAGTTTTGCATGCTGACTTGAGTAGATGTCATTATTCTCATACTAGATTTGAACTCTAGATACTAGATACGTATGCAAACGTAAAAGATAATGAATTTTCATCCCTTTTTGAATAGTAAAACATTTTTCTATTTACATTTTATTCGAGCTACATAGACTTTTCATTTTAATCAAATAGAGGAATGTATCAATAATTTTCTGAAAAAAACGAAACCATTTGTTGAATGCCGGAAAAGCATAAATGCTACTCCAACACACAATTTAATTAAACAATTCTCTTACACTGGTTTTTAGCTAACATCACATCAATAAACTTTGGTATGTAATTAATTTAATTACATTAACATGACCAACGTGAATTCAAATCACTGTAAATTATACCGATGCTCCTTTGCCATTCCTTGAACATCTACCCCTACCGTAACTAGAACATATCTTTTAATAGACCAATTGGAAATATGTTGGAAAGCTTCCAAATCCATATAAAAGTGGAATGTCCAAACCCGAATCAAAAAAGCATTATAAATTTTACACGATAATATAATTTGTACAACTTTAACTTACGTATAGTTCTCTAAATAATAAAATATTTTTAAAAATATGCAAACCTCACATTAATTTGTCAAGCAAAATATTAAGGTCATTGTCGCATGCGTTCTTGAAATATTTTAATGTGTTTCAGAATGTCCTACATACGTATTAAAATTGTACTTATTATATTTAAAAATATTGCATAAGTTCATTCTTTCCTGTGATATTTCCTTTCATATTATTAAAACATTGCGTAGAATATTCAAGAGGTCATACCAGTCTAATTACAGAATGATTCGAAAGTAATAAGGAGGGAGCTAGAACGTAATCCCTATCATATCATAATACAAAAGCTGATGTTTGGTTTAAATAGTGGATCATGAGAATAGATAAAAAGGCCCTTTAGCTATCCAATGACAAAATCCTCTTGAAATGGGATGATCATGATGAAGTGGCGGTTTCGACAAGCGTCTGGGCTCTAATGTACTCCACTGTAAGTGAGTCAAAGGGTCCACGTCCCTTCCCTACATTTCGGTTGGGGCCGTTTCAATTCATTCTTTTTAAGGACGACTGGGCCCAGACAGTGTTGAAAAGAACAGTAAAATCGTGTCTGTAAAAGTGCAATTACCTCCGTACTTTTTACACATGTACATTTCACTTTCGACATTTCATTGCTTAAAAATTAAATGTTTTATGTACTCAATAAGTACTTCTGTTTTTTCAGTCTCTACATAATATATACACTTCCTTTACCACATCAGTACACTTTCATTTTATCCACAAGAGGTCATTTGTTTTAATAAAAAGGCTTTTAGGCTATATAATATTATGTATTTTTTTGTTGATCCCTTATGTCCATTATTACTATGCAAAACTATCATCTTTTGTGTTATGTAACAATTAAGTTTGTAAATGAAAATTTGACTTTAATTAATTTTGTGTTGTCAGCAAGTATTCAATATTTAAAGAAAACAATGTTACACATCGTCATCGATTTATTTATTATTTGATTTAGTTAGAAGGGTGCATACGTTCATAAGTCCTATTTTAACAATTAAAAGGGAATGTTTTCCTTTAAATTAACTAATTACAGATTACTCCCCATAGAGTAATTAGTAATTAGTATTACACTCCTTGACCTTTACTTTACCAAGACAGGGTAGGGGTTTAGGATAAAATTTAGAAATGTTGACGGCGACGATATAAGTCTCAAAGCTTTGTGAATATGATATGATTATATTTAGCTCGTTATATATAGGTTTTTTCTTACCTTAAACCATTACAAATATATTTTTTATACAATTGTACAATGACTGACAATTACAATATTTTCATAGCCTAAACGCAGGGAATTTTCCTTTAATAATGATGGAATAAAATGGTAAAACGTTCAGAAATGTGCCTGAATATCTAGCAAAACCTATGACTTAAGCTAGGACATAATATTTAAGCCAAGTAATGAATCCTAAAACTTACAAATGATTTATTAATGAGAAATTAAGCAAGTTAACCGCACTGATTTAATTTCTTCCACGTAAGTATTGAATGGCCCACTTGATTAGCTTCTAAAAAGCGCTGGTGGCTGGTGCACTTGGTGCAGTGCTTTATTAAAAAACAAGGACTGATCAATAAGAAACAAGCATTTTAAAAAGGTAAGCAAGCCCATGTGGATCTAAGGAAATCTTGGTTTGTTCATGTTATGTTTGTCTTTGTTGATATTAAATAAGTGATCATGAGTTGTGGAGAATATCAAAGTTATCCAACGGTGCTCCAAGTCAGATAGATCCTAGCAATCCTATATTCAATCCTCTCCCACTAAACAACACGCTTACTTTAGCCATGGCATGTTTTCCAAAGCCTTATACAGTTTGAGTTTACCAACAAGATCGAACAAGACCTTTTGTTCTCTTCCTAATACACTTCAACATTATTCTGGTTTTTAGTGTTCGGACAGAGATATAATATATTATTTGTATGTATGTAGAATGTAGAGGAACATGTTTTCATACTGCCCATAAACTTTCTTTGTAATGTTGAATGTAGAGTAAGTAGTGTTGAAGATATATTTGGATATTTTGGCAGAGAAATGTATTTTGTGTTGGTGGAGGTTGTGTTAGGTTCATATTTTACAAAAACGAAACAACTGAAGCCAGTTTTTTTATATAGTGCTGAGTGTATGGGTCACTCAGGCTCCGACAGTGAGAGAGGGTCCACTATCGTCAATAAAATGATAAAAATAGCGTGAAAAATACAGAATGCCCAGTTTAAGTTTATTTTCAATCACTCTAGTCCATCAGTGTTACTTTTAGGGTGGAAACAAATAGAAAAGGAATAGAAATTGACATAGAAAGGTGTGGATTCATTCGTAAAAAAGAAGAGATTTTTTTGGACATTTTGAGGATTAGGAAAGGGCATTGATTTTGTCAATCTTTTCATTGCTGTCCATTTTGGACAATCATTCTCCTATTTATCTTTCTTCATGCTACTTTTCCTTTGCGTTTTTCCATTCAAAACATCAGTTTCAACGATTACCCCGATTAATAAAAAATATATTATGCGCAGACAATAAATTATGCACAGAAAAATCATTAGAAATCCCATCATTTTATTATCAAAAGGGAGCTAATTTATTTCTATATATAATAGATTCTTTTCTTACAACTTCATCTTGCAAATTTAAATGCACGAGTCATCTTATTTTCATCTTTTAGCTAAAACTATACAAGCATTTTTTACGAAACTATATATCGTATAACAGTAATATTCATATTTCGACATCAAACTTAAAATCAAAATTATAAAAATCAGCCAAAATAAACAATGCAAAGCATTAGCAACAATACTTTTTCTGTGATTTTAGTTTTTACAGCCCTAATTTCAATCATGTTAACCTACCTAATCCTACTCAACAAAACTCTTAGTATAATTTCTTTGCATTTTTAACATTCATTATTTATGTTTATTAATTAAAACTTAAAAGTAAGATTTCATTTGTCACACTATTTTCATACACATGTTCATATAATCAATCTGTGTACATTTAAGTAGAAACTCATTACGTAGTTTGGATACGAACCTTATTACTGCACTGCTAAATACTTAACTGCTAATAAAAAGTAACATTTCATCCATTATCATGCAGGACATTTTTAAGAAACTGATGAAATGGCACAATGTGGTGATCCCATTTCTACCAAAACTTTATCTAGCCATTGCAGTGGCCCATGAAGATGAATTTCTATCCAACAAGGAGTGCTTGTTACATCTTGTCTGTGATATTCTGCTCCCCATCCCTTTACAAATGACATTCTAAACAAAACAAAATAGTATCAATTTGTGTATTCGCAACATTATAATAATAATAAACAATTTTTTATGATCATACCTGATTGTACACATCTTCGTTAAATCATAAACCGCTTCAAACCCATGGTTCACACTTTGTCCAAGTAGAGTAGCAAATTCTCTGTTATTAAAGATTTTTAGGGAACAACCCGGTGGAATCTTACACACTGTGCTTGGATGGAATCCATGACTGTGATTGCAGTTGCGGGATTGTACAAATATTGCCGAGTCAGAGAGACATTCCGCATAAACCTCTCCTCCAACATAAGTCAGCCTAACCCCTATAGATAAGCAACAGGAAGACAATATTTTCATTAGCATAATTTTAGTGATAATTCATAAACATCGTATTTATTTGGAAAAACGTGTACCTTTGCCAATGTGCCGTCTTGTATTTTCTATGGTGGAATTGCGATTCACATTGGACAACTGGCCAAGGCAAAACCGATCCAAATTATTACTTGGATTAGTGAATCCATCAACCGTTATTATATTATTATGGCAATGGTATACTTCTCCCACACGGCTATTTAACTCGTAGTAAGCTGTGCTTGCCCAGTATTCCGGTTCCTGAAAACAAAAAAGGGAATAAAAAACCATTTATATTTAACATGCAAACAAGATTTCTTAGGCGTCACAAGTCATACAACATTGTCAGCTTGAAATGCATACGAACAACCTCTACTGTTCCTTCCATGTACTTGTTTCCGTTTAAAATAGTCTTAATTTTCTTTTCTTTTGAGAGGTTGGTTTTTTTCTCGGACGTACCTTTTACATGGCATCATTTTTAACAACAACCTAACAAATGGGAAAATCCTACATATTTTGTGGCGCCAGAGAGTTATGTGTTCTCCTTCCTTTTCTTTATCCTATATCATCATCATAACAATAACCTGTAGTATGCTCTTGTAAGTGAAAATGATGCTACGTTCGTTTACTTCTACAAATCAACCAAGCGTAAAAGAGAAAAAAGCGTGGACTGACTGGAGATTAAAAGTAACACCATATTCTGGCCTTCGGTTCTCCGTGAGGGATTCTTTTTCTGGCAGGTTGAATTCCTTTATTTTATTTCACTTGAACCAACACTGTAAATGGAGTCAGATGGCTACGCTTAAATACTAGGTAAAACGTGTTTAAGAGAACTATATTCTAAGGCAGGAACCAGAAAAAGAAAATTTTTTAAAATGATAAAAAGAACCCTCATCATTATTGTTTAAAAAACTTCAACTAGCTTATCCCTTCCCCTGCAAATCATCGTAGAAACCAACGCTTACTATAACTCGTTTACATTATTGCTATACAATCATATTTCTTTTTTGTAGGTTTTTTATGGATTTATCAGGATACATTATTACTAAACAATTAAATGCATAAAAATATACCAACAAGATTGTACATACCTTGTACAAGCATCTTGCCTCCTACTTAAATCCAAAAAGGATATTTTTCAACCAAATTAATCCAAGCATTGAAAATTCTTCGAAAATAATAAACACCTTGCCATATTATAGTATAACCTTTCATAACTTAACGGAGATAATCAACACGCTTCTTATCATCTCTGACGTAATGAACTTTATAAATTGGATAAAAGTATAATCAACACTAATCATTATGCAATCTAGGGAATGACTCATGGAATATACAAAGCCATGAGAATGGACAAAATTCTAAAAAACGGCAGGGCTACTTTTATAAAAACCAGTATGGAAGAAATAGTGGCTATTGCCTGCATGCCTACGCCAATTTAAAGAAAGACTATGATTTATATTAGTCATTATGAAAATTCTCAGAAATTGCTACGCTGGCATGTTTTCCCTTCTTGATATGTTGTTGTGTTGATATATTTTGTGCACAGATACAAACGGGGTTTATCATAAAAGCCAACCCTTTGCGAATATTACTGCACACATAAATAACGACTATGATGGCGTTGATTATAAAAGGTAGAGTTTCTTTGTATGCAAAAAAGATTGCGGTCCCCTCTACCAACCTATGCTTTCACTTAGTCATTTTTTCGCAATTTTTGATGCAGCAAGCGGGGCCAAACCCCACAACTCACGACTATTCCGTTTTACTTAAAAAAAGGTAGATGATGATGAATCAACTGAATGAGACGAATTTGATTCTTGGATTTTAACCTAGTAATTATTTTGTTGATTCGATTTCCTGTCCTTTCATACACAAATATTACTGATTATATTGAAAAAGATGTGATATAGCCTAAAAGTCACCTCAAAACCATTCATAAATCCCGAATTGAAATGATAACATTTCAATAGGAGAAGATGAAATGCATCGTCTTATCAATAAGTAAAATCGTATTGAACGAATTGAATTTTTCTAATCTACAAATTAAAAGGAAACGTGCTACGATTGTAAAATAGAAAAAGATAATTGACTATACCTGGAATGGAACAGCTGATACTTCCGGCGGTATAGTGTCCATGCTATTGTCTCCTAAATTAGGTTGGCCATCTTCAGATGGACTATATGCAGGAGGAGGGCTTTCAGTCATGGACGTATTTGTGTATGGACTTTGAGGTTGTGAGCTGCCAGGACTTGGAATACAAATGGGTGGTGAGTTCGGTCCATTGTTGTTTGAAGCAGTACTAGTAAAATTGATTATACAGTTTAAATTACATTACAGGAGATGATTAAAGCAACGACATTTAAGAAATTATAAAGACGATGACAATAACATACCTAGTGCTGAAACCGTTATGTGAGTAAGCGACATTATGTGGCATTGCCGGTTCGGAAACTGGTGAATATGGAAGAATTCCACTAGATGTTGAAGGATATTCACTATGTCTTGGCACTAGAACTGGAGGAAGAATCGCTGGACTTTCTACCCGCTTGTAATGATACGGATTTATACATACTTCCTTCTGCTTTGCTGAAAATGGATATTGACAACACTCCAGTGGTTTCAGCTCGTGATGAGACTGCAAATCCGGCCACCTCCATACCCGACAATAAATCACGTGTGGAAGTCCTTTCCGATGTGACACCTAAACAACAAACCAACGAATTTAAAAAATGATTTTTAAATAATACCTAAAGATTTATTTCTTTTTTAATTTATTTTTACCTGAAGTCGTCCATCTAAACTTCTTGGTATGGTGACGCATTTACTAGCAGCTCCAGGACAGCTCAGGGCTCTTTCCAAATCCTCAACAGCTCCCTTTTGTTTCTTTAATTTTTTAACTAATGAGTCCACGGCTTTCTCTGCCCACTTTTCTTCTTCGTCACCTTGTTTCCATCCTAAAAGTTTTTTCACTGCTGGACTCGTGAATGAAAATAAACTATTTAAACTGGACATTCTTTATTTTTTCAACACTTGTGAAATTAAAAAGTACATAAATATTTTTTTCTATTGTATATAGTGGACCCCCTCTCCGTCTGGACCTGAGTGATCCATACACCTAGGACTGTGATAAGAAACTGGCCTAAGTTGTTTCATTTTAGGAAAATAATATGAACCTTACACCACCTCCACCACCACCACAATACACTTCTCTGCCAAAATCCAGATATATCATCATCACCCTCACTATACATACAACATAGAAATATTATCAGCAGAATAAAAACATGTTCCTCTACATTCTACATAATATTGTACCTTCGAATGCTAACCAAAATAATGTTCAAGTGTATATACAAAACTAGAATCGGGCCCGATTTTGTCGCATCGAAAACCTAGAGTTCGATATTAAATCAAAGTAATAGTAATTTTGTGCTTGTTAGCAATTAGAAATTTCAATCGGATTTAATGGTTAATGAAGGTGTAACTTGATCTATATAATACGATGCTTAAATTTATATTTATAAATTGAGTAAAATAAAAAGTAAAAAATAATGTTAAAGGGAAAAAATAAAATATAAATCAACGTTAAATTGTGTAATATAAAAGTAGTTTCGGCAATCATAATATTTGGGATTTGCAATAAGTACTTTACGAAAAACTGACACATTCAACATTTTCTATTTTTAGTCAACAGATGTTCGTTTGACTTTTATCTAAAAACAGACAGGACTAGACAATTATATATATATAGATGAGGAAAATAACAAAAGGGCATGTAGATGTACCATATCTTGTAACCTTTTAGTATAAAAAACTTTACTTTGAGTAACATATAAAAGCGGGTTGTATTTGACTTTACGCGTTCTTTACTGGGTGAGGTTTATATAACTCTGCCTTACTTCTTAAAGTAGTGAGATTGGATTACTTTTCTCAATTTGTGAAGATATTGATATCTATTCTCTACTTCACTGTTGCTGATCATTTCCTAAAATACGAATAAACATAGGTAAATATTATCATCAAGTACAAGTTTTGTAGAAGCTTTTTTTTAGTACGCGTACGTTAAAATATAAATGAAAATATGAACAAAGAAAGATTTTTTCTTTTAGATCCACATGGGCGTAATGTTTAAGACAAAAGAACGAAAAATTTATATATAATTTATATACTACTACTACTAATAATAATAATAATAATAATAATAATAAAGCACAACTAACAACGATGGAACGTTTTCATGTATGCAGGTTGCTTTCAGGCTCAAATATGAAGCCCTGCGAAAAGATTTTAATCACTAAATGTAAATCAAGGAATAAAAAATATATTTGCGATTTAATGATGTACAAATTCCTAACAATATTAATTTTATTGCCGTTTTAAGAAATAAGAATGATGTTACGCTATTTGCTTTGATCTTTTCGTGTGTTTTAAATTATTTTTGGAAATAATGTTTTGAAAAGCTCTTTTGATTTAGGGAATGGAATAAAGCTTTTTTGATATTAAAGTAATGGGCGTATTCTTCCGTCACCTTTCCGGTTTTTATTTTGGAAGCCAATCAAACTAGGTGTAAAAAAGATGTTCAGTATTTACCTGCAGGGAAAACTAGCCAGATTAAATATTTTTTAAATAACCAATACCGTTTTCCCAACTACATATTTCAGCAGTGCATTTTTCTATTACTTGTACAAAATAAATTCCATTTTCAAATGCCATAATTTGTGATACCTCGTTTAAATTGACAGCTTGAAATTGTAAGGAATGAATATCATGGGTAAAAAATAAAATAGTTTTGTTTAAATAACGAAATAACGGGTACGTTTATGATATGATGTCATGCAAAAATTATTTACGTGCTTTATGATTAATGAAATACGAGAACTAATGTAAACATTTTAATTAACCGGTGTGCATAAACATTTTATTTTTATTTGCTAGCTTACATACATTTATATAATCAGGTGATATTTTATATAGTTTGTATATAGGTCAAAGTTCATATATTTATTTTATAAGACTATAAATTCGTTCATAATAATGTAGCCATAAAAGCCCAGTAATAATATGTTTATGTCACATTTATTTCATCAAAAATTTAAAAATATTTGATTCAATTCATACATGTTTATATTATAACATTTTGGTACAATTATGATGGTTTCTAGCATCAAGAGCGTATCCGTTACTTTCTTGTTAATACTTTCCATTTGACATGATTAATTTAAAGAGCAATATCTTGATAGTTTAGTATTTCATCAGGTGGCTCAATGGAGCTGCAACTATGGATTTTATGATGACGAGAAATTGGGTTCCTATAGAACTGATCAAGAGCGTCAATAGATTGGGCCCTCCGTCCTGTGTCAACCCAATGACGTCTGTTGTTGTTCAACGTTGTGATGGAGTTGCTATGACTTGTACAACAATCCTTGTGACCTCCAAACTGTTCTAGTTGATGAATGTGATTAACATAACCCATTGAAACAGGTCGAGATGGCGGTGGTCTATTCCAATACTCCTCATTTGAAACATTCCACAATGAGCGGGATCGATTCATTCGGTTATTATAAGGTCCAATTGGAATTTGTCCAGGTGGTTCCAAGCCTATTCCTGCAATCCCCAACTCACTAATACGGCTCTTCCGGTAGCCAGGATCAAACAGCATTGCTGGATTGAACTCGCTCTTCATTGCTATGGATGGATGGCTCCTCATAGTTCCTTGAACGTCACTGTTCATGGTAAAGCTTCTTGTATTAAATAATCCCCTAAATTGTTTAATTGTAAGTCAAGAGAAAAAATAAGTTAGTTTGTTAATACTTAATAATTGTGTGCTTTCAAACCTTGGGGATCCAAATCGAGCTCTACCATAATAACCACCACCAGAGTTGTTGCTACCTTCAAGAGCCCTGCAACCACCACCATCAGCGCTATCCGAATCACTAAATAACGACGTTGATGAGCGCGATACACAACACCGTACAATGTGATAGATATAGCCAAATACTCTGCAAGCTCTACCGCTATGACCCCCACCACCACCGCTACCCCTTTCACCATCACCTTTGTGGTTACCCTTACGGGTAAACGATCGTCGTTTCCCACATCCATAACCGCCAGCTCCTTTAGATTTCTTAGACATTGGGCTTTTATTTCCATCTGTGATCATACTCCTCGTGCTACTCACGGATCCATTGTCAGCCAGCATGGAGTTAAAAGATGACTCTTCCCCATCGCTGCGGCTATCATTTTGCGTATCCGCATCCATAATTACAATGTTGGGGCAATCAGATACTGCTCGCCGGAAATAACGCAACGGAACAAAATGATTTCTGTGCAAATAGACCCGTTTGAAATCTTTCTTGAGAGTACTGTTAATTCGATAATTGTGATGGTTTGTAGGAGGACTTTGTTTAATCACTTTAGTCTCAATAGAACCATGTACTTCGGTGCATATCACAATTTCGATTTGAGGTACTAACTGCTCCTGATCCTCTACGCCGTCCCCACTTGAGCTCGTATCCGTAACAGTCGGTTGTCTCTTATTAGATGTGGCGATAGTGGTCGTATCTTTTGGTCTAGTTTTGGAAGCAATTGGTATCTTTGTATTCCTATCAGTCTGTTGCTGGGAAAACTGTTGAAAAGTAGTCTGCAGGACGGTCGGGTTTGATAACCGCTGGTGAGTAACGTGTTCTTGTGCAAACTTTTGAGGAAGATGCTGGTTCTTTTGATGTGGAGTAGAAGACGCGCAAGTAATATGGAATGAATTATTTGGACTATTATTTCCGTACGTAAGGGAGCCTGGCTGACTAGTAGAACCCAAGCTCAATATGTTTTTATTATAATAAATAGTACTACAAGAGGATGCAATTCCTTTTCCCCCAACTAAATTATCTTTAGCAAGTGATAAGTAATCTTTTTTAATATTCAATTGATTGTTAATGCAGCTCTTTCCACCACCACTACACTGCATATAGCTACAATATGGAAAGCAACGTGGATGTCTCTGACATTTTTTTTCTTTGCCTTGTTGCTGCCGCTGTAGAGCTATTAAACAGGTGAAGCCAGAAGAAATGGAACAAGAGGCTATTGAATTGCATAAAACTGGTAAGCTTGTAATTAGGTTATTTTTAGTATTAAACCGCTTCTTAGAAAGTATATTTTGACACTCGTTGCAAAATTGTTTTTTATTGTACACAATATACTTAAAATATCTATTGTTTCTGTCTACTGGTTCGTTTTGATTGTGATGATGGCGACCCTGTGCAATGACCTTCTTATGTTTGAAGCTATTTCGACCCCGCAACCGTTTACTACTGCAGCGTGAAGCATTGCATGAAACCCAACAAATAAAAAAATTAGAATTTAAGAAAAATTGTCAATAAAGGGTTTTACCTATGGAACCCATTTGAATTTTTGTAACTTAAATTATCTGGAACACCGGCAGAGGAATCTACGTACGCATAATTTTGATACGCTAAATTGTTCCCTTTAAGAGTCCCAAAGTTGCTGTTGCGCAATACACCTATCCCAACACTGGAACCTGTCTCTACATTTGCCTGTTGAAAAAATGATAATCGATGAGGTACATGGATGCTCAATTCATCACATAAAAAATTTAAAATAAGGACTTTACCAAAGTGAGATCATGTAGTCGGCCCAAAATGAGCTCTTCATCCCTCCACGTCAGGTACAGAGAGCAGACACACACAGCTCCAAAAATCTAAGATGCAATATGAAAACCATAAAAAAGTAAAACCGTTGTTTAACGATTTCGAGAGATTTTAGCTTGTCGATATTTTGCAACCAGATATATGTATATGAAAGTAGTTTTAAGCCTTAAGTTTTATTCCAAATTTTATAACCCAGCCATAAATCATAGTTTTAACGTATTAATGTGGTTTCTGTATCTCTTTTTAAACATGCATTTTGGACCTTAGCCTTATTTGCATTTAAAAAGATTTTGATCATTATCAATTTATGGTTTCCGGTCCTATTTTACAAAATAACAGTTTAATCTTGAGATTTACCCGCCTAAAGTTTAAATTATGGTAGAGGAAGTAATCAATTATCTATTTCCGACAGAAAATATATATAAAAATTCTATTCATCGCATCAAATGTGTTAATCAATTGTAATTTTAAAGAAAATCAATTTTAAAGGTTCATTTAATAAGCTTTAATTTGTCCATTTGTCTAACCTCTTATTTATGACGTTGTCATACTATTTAGGACTTACAACATATCGACTTTAACTGGAGCATTTTTGGTATCATATATCAGCAAGCATTCTTATATTTGCATGAATAGTTACTTCATCATCTTAAATGTTTAACTCTTTCTGAGTCTGACAAAATCTCATAAAATCATATAATGCTTACTATAGTAAGACAAGAAAAACATTTTAATCTGTTTATGTAATACACTATATAAACCTTTCTAAGCACTAAAATTTTACGACGACAGTAATAGCATTCCACAGCTCTTTACTTCGTAAGTCTTTGAAGAAGTCACTCAAAGTCGGATTTATAAAATATATTTATGTCCATTACAAGGAATCTATTACTATGGAATGGACTTGTGGAATATTTGGTTGGATCTGACACCACCAAGATATGCCAGCCATAGTTAATCATTATTGTGAATTGTAATTTTAAGAACATGAACATGCTTAGCAAGAAAAAGTTTAGATTTCTTGTACGAGCTATGTTCTGGGTAAATCTTATTTGTTTAGAAAATATTTGAAATTTTTAGTAATAAAAACTTACATTAAAAATAGCACGGAGTGACCAGTAGACGAGCTCAATAACCCCGTATTCGAATTTATGAGCTGGCTGTAATAGTAAAGATGAAGCCCGTTGATGTTGCCCAATTTGGAGCGTGAATTAAAGCGTTATGAAAACACAGAATTTTCACACAAATTTCACAAGTAATTTTGGAAATTAAAATACATCTTCATTCGTTTTTGAAAATAGTTTTCAAGAAACTTACCCAGTAATACAGAGACATGAATAAAACCATTCCAGCCTCTGGGAAGAAGGAAAGCACTGTCATTAACGTCCAACTCATTAAGTACTTTCTTTGTCTCTGCGTTTAAAAACATATAAAAACATTAAAATATTCGTGTAAACATTCATTCATCTGCAATGCAAGTCAATCTAGCCTTGTCACTAATTAACTGCTATTAACTTGAGAGTTAAGTCGACCATTCATGTGTTATGATATTTTTGTATTATGAAATTGTCATTATAACTGGAAATTGTGTGTCAGCATGTAGGTTGTTGTTTAGAGAGTGGCACGGTTTATAATTTTTGTATAATTTGCTTTTGCTTCATTTATATTTTATCTTGTTTACGCATGTTTGCAACTGTTTCTCTACAGTGTTTACACATAAATAGTAGTCGTGAATCTTATTACTGGTTTATTAAAGTGGGTTATTTTTCTGATTGTTTCCACCGAAGTTTACACAACAATCCAAAAAATCTGCAACATATTTCTGTTTTTCTATTACATCTTCTTATGAATAGTTAGGTAGATATAATTCGAGCAAGATTGTCAAGAGAAATTTGACAGTTTGATCCAATCCACTTCCCTATTGCTTTAATGTACTAAATCAAAGATTAGATTAACCATTGTTCTTAAAAAGCATTAAAGTTTGGCACGGAACATATTAAGCAGTAACGATTTAAGCATGTTCTACCTCTTCACTTAAATCTGGTTCATCTTTAGTTAAAGAGTTCATTTCTTAATTTATTTCCTGCTTCTTTTATGCCACAGTTAATGTGCATATATTTATCTCCGTCCGTGCTTTAAACTGCATAAAAAGATACCTTTTTCTTGTCTCACTCATTCTCTTTTGCACAGTTCAATGCAAGGAAATGTAAAAAACGAAAGCGAAACTGATTCCTTCACTCATGCGTGATGATAGGAAAGAAACCCTTTAAAATTTGACGCAATTGTCAACGCGTTAACTACGTTTTTCGTGTTCTTGTTTGGAATTCACTGATTTTCATTTTTTTAAAAGCTTAAACCTTTTAATTGGAACATTGACTTTGTAAAAACTATTGAAATTTGATATGCACCGTTGTTTTGGTAAAACCATTGAAAGTTAGTATAAAAAGGTTTAACAACAACTTTATTTACTTGTTACGTAGTTTCTTGAAAAATCCAATGCATTAATTATTATATATTTTTAATCAAAAAGGGGAATTTAAAAATAGAAAAGGATTGCCTGCGGCTTATGGCAATGTTTATTTCCTGATCTTTAGTTACTTTAATAAAACAAAATCCATAATTAATACTAGTCTCAATTCTTTAATTCTAACTTAAGATTACTTGATTACTTAAGTGTTGCCCGTAGGTTAGGTAAGATGACAAAAAAATTATATTTGACAAGCCTAGCATGAAAATTTAAGCTGTTTAATTGCACTTAATTTTAATTTAAAACTTTAAACCTTCCAAATTCTTGTGATATATATGTTGCTGAGGTCGGGCCAGGTTTGAGTAAGTAGAATTTTCAATTTTTAAAAAAAGTCCTGAACTTCCTCATTACTGCTTACCAATATATACTTAAATAGCATTCAGTTGCAGTGTAGATAATTCATTGACTTTCTATCCTGATAATACAATATTTGTGTATTTTTTATCATAGTTTTTGAAGACATACTTCATATCTTCATGACGGGATACGAACAAAGCGTGACTTTCAATCAGTTTGATAACGAATCCTTTCAAATATCTTTTCTATTGAAAATACGTCAAACTTACAGTTTTTGAGTCGTTTGAAT
>JAANSO010000140.1:0-69748 GCA_036507315.1 Lepidocyrtus fimetarius
TAACCTGCAGTGGAAGTAAAAATAGCAAATAAGCAGTTTTTCAGTATTTTGACTGTATATTTTGCACAAATTGGCAAATATAGCGCAAAATAATTGCAGTTATAGTTATCAAATGCGTACGTTCAGCTAGTCGGTTAAGGGTTTTACAACAGTTTATTAACTATTAACCAGCTTTATGTAGCTCAGCATCTTTGTGATTGCATCAGGAAGCTATCAACATGTTAATCTATAGTTATAAGTCAAGTTTACAGAGTATAATTTACGGAATTGTTTACTATGTTACGCATTCATGATTACGCAACAGGTTGGAATTTCAACGGTTAAATGGATATGGTACTATGATTGCAATTGCATTTTACCACTGTATGGCAAGTATTTTGCATTATTTAGCTAAATGTGCTTCAAGTTGAAGTTACAGCCTTCGACAAATAAACTCGCTTTAGTAATAACTTTCGTACAAGTGAAGTTTTCTATTTAAATATGCTTTGCGGGTTTAATTTAACCAATTCGTGTCGTGTTTTTATTAACAAAGTGACAATATTTTTAATTTTCAGGAACTCGCTTGATTTGCCGCTTAATTGAGGATGAAGTTTGAGCGAATAGATTTATACAAATTTGAAACAAAATTACATCTTTCTCGGCGCTTCCTAATCCAATTCAAAATTAACATTCACTACTACAAGCTTAATCGGAAACGCAATATCTGGCTCGTATCTCATTAAAAAAACCTTTAAACAATTAAAAGACTGTGTCATTAACAAACTTAGAAGAAAATCAACATGCAAAAATTCAATCCTTTTTCTCATTTTAATTTATTTTCTCCAAACTTTCCATGAAAGTGTTTCCTTGTTTCCTGCATTTTAATAAAGGTTTTTTTATTATTATTTGTATATTTTTTCCCGCTGCTATGTTATTCGTGCTTATTTGTGCTTCTGTGTCTATTCTATTATTTTTCAGTCCATTTTTAGCTAGATCAAAGCAATTTTATTAGAGGATTTGGCAAAGAAGAGTTTTTGTCGCATGTCGCATCATGCACATCGCGACTAAAATGTTGGGCAGATCGAATCAAGCGTAATTTTTCATTTTCAAGGTTGTACACTGCTTCTTTTTCTTTGAAAACAAGCTCCACTTCAATATATCAACTCTTTCAAGAATTATTTTAGATTAAACTTGAATTTGATTACAAAAAATAGTTTTTTAATGTTGATCATTGCAAGAATAGGTTTTCTACGATTTTATTATTTTGCTGTACAACCTGCTTACTTTTTTTCGTTTCTCAGACGGTTTCATTTCGTTTAGAAATCCTAGGAGGTCTATTTTGAACTTTTTTGCATTTAAAAGTGTTTTTCTTTGTCAATGCTTGACACTGGTCTCATTTCGCAAATTGTAAATTTTGCGCTTTATTTACAAACAAGGTCGTAGCAAAATAGTGAAAAGATTTTAAAAAATGTCATATCTATGCTGGATATGGCTGAAATTACCGTAAAATTAAGCTGTACAGTCTCTAGGTCATACAATACGTAAAATTTAGAATAAATGTAGCAGTTTTAACTATTACGTAAGAATTACTGCGAAAGGAGTTTGTTGAAAGATTTTTTCCCGGTGCTGACATAACAAAAATATAAATTAGTGTTAATTTTCATGCTGACTTGCTAAAAAAATATTCAAAAGCAGATTTGGTAAATAAGTACATAATACTTTTAAATATTTGTATAAATTAGGATTGTGTAGGATATTAAAACGAATTTGTAAAGTGTCATAAGCATAGGAAAATTACAGTTGTGTGTGCGACCACTTTCTTTAAATAATTTTTGTTAATTTTTTAAAGCATTTGTGTGCCAGTTAAAATGTTTGTGAGCAACCTTTCCTCGTGTTTTATCCTTACCTTTTAAAACAAATCTGTCAATGAAAGTTTTGACCGAGCTGAACAGGATGTCGCCGCTTTGGTTACGACATACACGAAAGTAAGTTCATCGTTCTTTTAATTTTAAATTCCATTCACATGCATAGACTGCTCAAATATTACGCAGTGATTTTTATTATACTAGATTTAAATAAATTTAATGTTTTGTGCAGATAAGAAAGTTTGAAAATATTTTAAATTGTATCCTGATCTGCTATCCAGTTTGACGTAGTCTTTGTTTCAATACTTTGTTGGCATGACGACCCTTTGAATAGGTAGATGGCGTGTAGCACCCATTTTTAAAGGTATCCACATGATTTTCAAGTACCTGTAGAAGACCTAACAGAAAAAACCAGTAATTGTCTTTGACTGTTTTGCAATATATATCAAGTCATGAGAAAAAAAACTGAATGGAAATTATTTTTACTTCGATAAAGAAATAAACTTTCTTAAATTATTTGTACAGAGAAAAGGCTGAAAGTCAGAATTATGCACAAAGCATACTTAGAAACAGTGTCCAACACATAATTGCATAATAAACGGAAATCTTTGTCTGCATCACAACCCCGCCAATTGAAAAGCAGCCAAAAGAAGCATGAAATGTACATTATACATCTAAAAAAATAACAAATTAGGCATTTCCGGATACTACGAAACGACTGCCAGTATTTTCCCCGAGCCAAATGAAATTTTCTGTTGTATTGCGTAATTCTAGACATTTACTATTCGCAATTTAGTAAAATGTTCTAAAACAATAGTCGTGATATATTCTCTTCAAAATCAAGATCATTCAACAATGTTAATGTCAATAGCAGCAATTACAAGTGAATTACTCGCTGTAAATCTTCTCCCTAACCTGATTACATAATTTACCATTTAATTTCTCAATAAAAATGCAAACTTTAAATAACTAAATAAATCATATTTTAAACAGGCTAAAGCTTTTCAAACATATGTAAAAGTTGTACTCACAATAGAAAAAATACTGGAGTGTTCCACTTGTCCTCTTGACTTTTAAACTTTTATTGTTCTAAGATAGTTTTTGCAAAGGCTATTAAGCAAAATAAGCAGTTTCAAGAAAGACTTTGCCAAAAAGTGCTTACTGCACAGCTACACAGTGCTGCTGCTGTGGAGCTTAAGACTGTTCTTGGAAATGTGAACTTGTTTCATTCAACGACATTGATTCTCCTGGTGACAAGGAGTGACATAAATGAAAATGTTTTGAAAGTTTGCGAATGACTACGCAAACACATACAAGCGTCTTTTCTCCGTCGTGTTGTATGATACTAGATTTTTTTCTATCTCTGAAACGAAGATTGCCATCATCATTGTCATCATCATGATCACCGTCAACAACGTCCAACTTGTAACGACCGCTTGGTAATAACGGGATGGATGTAAAAGTGTAAAGATTGCGAGGTTAATTTGGAAACACATTCTGTTTCTTTTAGTAGATTAGACGAAGCCAAGTTGCACATGTCGCTGTCAATCTTTTCTCATTGTGAAATACGTGTGTTGTGTGCTAAGCTTTTTGGATTTTTTTGGCAAGTGTCATAACTCTGCAGATATATCTGCAAAAATCCTCTGTGAAAAATTGTCATTCCAAAAACTTTCCTTTGATATAGAGAAAAAGACATTGTCGTAATTCATTCAGCACGAGAAGGAGCGGCGGCACTCACATGCAAGTGTTGCACTGATGCACTTTCTCTCCCCCCTCTTCCCATCTCTTTTCCTAGCCAAGTTTTATCAACGGTTTCAAATTTTTTGCATTTTTTCCATTTAAATTACAAAAGAAGGCTTTGAAAAGAATTTTAGGGGGACAGTGAGCACTCAGTTTTAGTTTGTGCGTCTTCCATTCCTGTCGGCCCTTGCAGATTTTTATTTCAAAAGGATTCATAAAAAATTCCCATTTCATTTCTTTCTAACGCAAAAATTTTTTTAATGTATTTACAAATTTTATAGGAAAAGTAAGTCAACGGATTTGACGATACAAAAAGGAAATTGGTTTCCACTGGAAAATATGTCTAAGACTGTACGATAAGAATAAAAATAGGATTTTAGGCTGGAAAATAACGGAAATGAAAGCAGTGACAGTGCGAAAAGGACAAGGAATGTAGTAAACAGTGAACTTTCTGTGCTTTCCCTTTCTATTGTGATGAACTAGTGTGCGTCTTCAAAGTATGCACGTGTGTGAACGTTTGTAAAAAATATTGTGAAACTGATAGTGAGATAAAACTAGTGAATACATAAAGTAATGTAGTGAACTTTTAGCAATCACTGGATTCCATTTTCAGATAAACTTGACAGTTTCTTCTGTAAAAAATGCAAGATCAACCGGAGAAATCTGAGAAGGCTGCTGCCATCACCACTGTAAACACTGAAATCAACGGCAGTTGTAAAGAAACTTCTCAATCCAGAAATTTCACTGGAACGCCGTCATCCTTAGAGGAAAGTATGGAAGAAATTGGAGAAATGGATGACTCTGAAATGACATTGTCACGTTTCAAAGAAGAGAATGGAAAAGAAGATAAATCTTGTGATATTTTAAACGAAAATAATGAAGAAGAGGATGATGAAGTGGGAAAGATGGACAACTCAGCCCAGTTTATTATTAGCAAAGATGACCCATTGTAAGTGTCGCTCTATTTTCTTTTTAAAATGACACATGGCATGTTCCATCTTCTTGCATTCCACACTCCGTATTTCATAGAACTCGTGTTGACCTCTTTTGTTTTAAAGGCTGTGTGAAAATATTCAACATTCACCATCTGGGCTTCCCTTCTGTTCCATATTTTCATTAATCGCGACAGTTGACTAGAGAACTGGGAAATTCCTCAAATCAAATCTGACATCCATTCCAAAATGAAAGAATTCGATCAAAGTACTTACAAGTCACTGTATTATTTACAAACTTTTAATAAAAAAGCTGCGCAGCTATAGCTTTTGTAATATTTACTCATGCAGAGCTTTCTGGCAAGACTTACCTTAATCAAATTAGTAAAATTACATAAATATCTAATAAATTCAAGAAGACTTGAAAGTATTGGATTTCATGTAAAAGTTATACAGTAAATAAAATAGGTAGATAAAAGTTGTATTCTTTTCCTCGTATACTACTCCGCTCCTGTTGTTTCCATCACAATTCATTTTCCAAGTTGGAAAACAGGATATGGGCTTCCCCAATAAGACTTGCCATTCTCTTCCATTCCTTCCTTTTGCATTGTTCTGTTTGTATGCACAACTTTAATACAAAAAGGCAGTTCCTTCCTACTTTCGTACCAGGAACCAACACAATTTCTCGTGAATTCTTCATTGCGAAACTTTCTTCTAAACAGGTTTATGCGGAAAGAGTTGAAGATGGGGAAAAAAATAAAGCTTTTTTTCATTCTACACAACACACTTCCTGTCCCTTTTCTCTGCAAAATAAAAAACTGCAGCTGCGAAGAGCAACTTTGCGTATTTTTACAAAATCTTATTAAAAATCGAAAGGATGTTTGAAATTCGTGCGTAAAAATGTTACTTTGTTGTAGACAAACTAAATTATTTGAAAATTTTAGCCAAATAGTTTTCTACTTTGGAAATTAATTACACGGTTGATTTTGTTCAAAAAAACTTGGTAGCGGATAAATTTCCGTTTAGAATAATATTTTATGTTTTGCAAGATAAAAAAGTTCCAAATTCTTAAATTTTATAAGGTTTTATACATGACGCCCTTTACCATATATTTCTACGCAATTTACATTTTAACCATTTCACCAACTTGGAAAAAAGAGTCTCCAGAGTTTTCATAATTATTCCAGTCACGATGGCTATCACTGGTGAAACAAAAGAATGAAGGAATAATGACGCCTTTTTTATAAAGCATTAAAATATGTTTTCTTGTCACTCTTCATATTTTCTGAAGCAGAAAAAAGTACTGCAAAGCTATTGCGATGCAAGATGCAGACGTCCTTGGTTGAAGAAAATAAAGTTGTGATTAACTTTGAAGTGAAACTGTCAACCTACATTAAAATCTTGAGTTTTTTTCAGAAAAATCCTAATTTGGACATACATCCTACTCCTACAGAAACTATATTTTGCATTTTTTGTCTAACTGGAGAAATATTACTTCAAGAACTCATAAAAAAGATTACTTTTCATTTGTAATTAAAAGAGTCTTTTTTATTTTACAATGTTTGACCTCGTCTTGAGACCGACTTTCTAAAATCAAAACTTTCAGTCATTGATATAAATTCAAAAGCTAATTAGACATTAAAATTTATTCTCAAATCAAACTTTCTCTCTATTTTGTAGACAAGTTTGATTGCAATAACAAAATCATATTTCAGGTACAATGGCACTGCCCTAGCAAGTTAATCTTTTTTACTGATCCAGTTTTAAACACCCACACGAACTTTTGTAAACTGGATTTTTCTCCCTGACACCTTTAATTTTTTCCATCATTGCTATCAAATGTCAAAGTAGATCAAAACTTAATATCTTAAGACTACTTTTGCAAATCATTTTGGCAAGCAGCTGCAAAGTAAGCTAGTGATGTAAATGTCATTTATCTGAGCGAGTTAAACAAGCTACAGCAGAGATCGTTGTTGCCAAATGCAAACAATTGAATCTTTAAAGCAAAATTCTGATTGGTAATTATTTAATGAATTTGTTTTTCAATGGAGAAATCCCAGCGTTTACAAGGATGTCTATCAGAAAAACGGAAGATGTGTAGGCGGAGGTTTATCTCTCCATCGAAATGTTTTTTCTCTCGTCGCATTGCAACAATGACTCTGTGAAGGTCATTTCTAAAAGCTGGTCCATTCCTTTTCCATTTTTTGTAAAGACACAAACAACGCATGTGAGTCATTCTCGTTCCATTATTAAGTGTTTCCGGTCACAAATCAAGAGATATCGACGACAGCTAAAATAAAGAAAAATATTCCCAGTGTAAACGACAGGATTAATAAATTTCAATTTAGATATGCATAAATCAACGAATTCAACTCAATTCTCTGCACAAACCTTTTATGCGTTGATTTGTAGGCTGAGATGTGACAAATATGTAAAAATGGCCTTTTTCAACTAGTATTTATTACGACTAATATTTTACGGTACTTCACTGCCGTAAGTAGTATTTATAGACAATTTAATTAAAAACCTTGCCAAATCATGTTCAGATAATATTTTTCACTGTAGCCATTATTTCAACTCTTGGAATAAAATGTTTAATTGGATTAAAAAAGCTTAAACTTTAAAAGGTAAAAAAAGCTAAAAATGGTAGGTTTAAAATGAATTCTACATAAAAGGAAATCTTTTTTGGATTTAATTAGACCTAGTTTTATATTCCTGGGTTTAAATCTTGATGTTATTGTAAACAAAAGTCATTACAAGAGTTTTCATTAACAGGGATTAAGGTTAATTAAAAATGTTTTTAATGATTGATATTTCGTGCCACTTGCATGAACTGCGTAGTAGGTCATTAGTCAAATGTCAAAAATCGGGTTAACGATTTCAATTTCTTGTAATTTGCTTCCGGGTGAAATGGATAATGAGCATTTAACAAACGTTATTTACGCTGTAACATTATCATTACAAAAATTCTTATTTATTACATGAAAGTTATCTTCTCAGCCAAATTTGGAAACTTGATCCGGCAGATCCACTTCCACTTAAAGAATAAAAGTTAACGTAAGTGTTGTTATATTATTACAATACGCAAACCTTGATAAGTATCATTTTTTACCTTTACCCTCAATCAAATATTTGCGATAGCCAAAATATTATTTACTTATGCAATTTAATTGTGAATAATTCGTATTTAGTAGGCTAATGTTATGAAAACACACGATAAGGTTGCTGTTTAAATCAAACCTCGTATTTTACTTTTCCAATGTTCACGATTTTCTAGTATCATTTTTAAGTTTCTTCTTTCCTTGTTTCTCATAACAAAATATATGAGATGTTTGAAATTATAATCTTTTGATGTTTTGCAGTTATTTGCTACAATTCTCATTGTTTTATTGGGAACTGTGTAGGTGTTCTTTATTCCCCTAAACAAGTATTATTTTCCGTGATCCACGTAGTTTTAATACCGATCTCTAATCATCATTGTTTAATTGAATTCTATTGAATAGCAATGAATGAACCTTTAAAGGCATCAAAAGAAGATTAAACACGTTTGGAAATTGTTGATTTGATGGTAATGATATGGAAAACTCATGTCAAAATTACAAAAGGTGTCAACACGTACGGCTTCATTGTTAAACAGGCGCGAAACAAAGCTTTTGCTTAAACTTTCCTGAATACCTACAAAGTGACAATTACGTGTGAACATTGGGGTGGAAGCTTTCATTGTAAATCAGTGTTTGTTCCTACTTATGTCCTCCTCTAAAAAACTAAATCATAAATGTTTAAAAATTAACTGGTTTAATTTTTCATGTTAGTGTATTTCTAAACTGTAAAAAGTTATTAATTGCAGGTTATTTTAATGTCCCCTAAAGTAATTTTTTGGAATGTTTTGTTTGACCGGACAGTTCTATGTTTACATAAGTTTTAGGGAAACTTCAAGAGTTGAAAAGTTGAGGTGAAGTGACGTTGATGTATGAGACAATCAGTCACTGCTTTTCTTGTTTTCTTCAACAAACTACCTTCGTAAGCATTCTCAGAGTCGACTTAGTTGAGAAAAGATTGAGATTGTCCTATTTTCCCGAGAAATTTACTGTCCCGTAAAATTGGAGCCTTCTCCAATGGAGCTCTTTGAAAATTTCATTTTATTTAGATTGGATTGTGGGATACTTTCTCTTTCTTTGCTTATATTGTTCAGACAAAATGGAAACCAGCAAGTAAAAAACTCATTTTAACAGGTATTGCCTTTCTAAATAGCTCTTCAGGTTGGAAGTTAACCGCAAAAAAAGATTAGGCAATCTCTTTCTTATCCACTTTTCAAGTGTAACAAAATTTCAATTTTTATGGTACCGGATTTTTGATAGCTTGATACCTTTTATTGTTGTTCAATATAACATTATTAAAATGTCGTTTTTACCTACAAAATCCAATAACTAATTTGTGGGTTCCACATAATCAAAAACTTGTAATTTTCTAAATTAGTTACACAACACCAAACTAAATTAAAAAGAAGCTGTATACATGAAAGAAATTGACTTTTGCAATTTATTTACTATTATTAAAGCTAAATCTCTGCGGTAATACAATCGAGTAACTTTCCCCATCTTGTGCTCAGGTTACCCCTAAGCCCCCAAGTTTTTTAACTGTTACCCTCTTCCTGGTAACGGTGAGATCCAATTTGTTGAACACGTGCCGTATGAGAATTGTAGCTCCATCTAAACAAATCATTTGCAATAAAAACCCCTCCTCTCCATTTATATTGGCTTTATTTGAGATTATTCAGAAATGCAAAGATTGACGTGTTCAGTGTTGTTCACGTATTAAACCTTTAACATATTAAATTACTAAAACACAGCCAAGCCAATCTTTCCAATCTAATTTCGCGTCTTGATTTCCTGCACAAGGAAAGAATATAATTGACTTTCACATGTCAAATTCTTTTCGGTAAAATAAGCAGGGAAGAACCAACAGGCGTCCTCCAATCTTTCGTATTTACCCGTTGTAAATCTTTATAAAGGACTGAAATCTTACAGTTTGGTTAGTCCCCTCCATTTCAATATTTTTCTTCAAATCTAAATCATTTTGCAAAAGTAATATCCAACCTGGAGCGTTGATCCTTTAAATGGTTTATGGTGCCAGAACATATAAAAATCCGTATCATTACTATCTCTTGGATAGCATGTCACATATCACAATACACATCTGCTCCTGACAAAACCCCTTTTTGAAGGGGTCACAGATGGTCATATCATATTTTTAAGCAAAGATATTTTGTGGCTTTTCTGTATTGAAAATCTGAGCATTTTTCTCAGAATATTTCTTGAACGTATTTGTTTTCTGCCATAATCTAAAGAATATTCTCGTGACAGTGATTTACACGCATAAATTACAGCATTATTTAAAAACACATATCCTGGAGAATACAATCTTGTTAATAACGAACAATCTTTATTTGCTATTTACTCTTCAAAATTGTAAATTACACGTTGAATACAATTTAGGTGGGAAACGTGCAAGTATGAGTTTGTGATTTATTTGAATATCCAAAACGCACGATTGACCTGCGTCGGCTCTAAAGCGGGATCAAAGTGGGACGTCCGAAGTATACTAGCATTTACAAAGTATCTAAATTATGCCCTTTCCCCTTTTAAACAGATATTCACCCTCCAAACCTTGCAAAAAATTGTGCTTGCACGTGGTGTATAACGGTGTAGATGAATAAAATACGCATAAATCACTTTTCTGACTGCATTGTACAGTCAAAACTTTGTGATCATTGCGCCCCGTTTTAAACTTTACAGCCCGTCAGCAATATTCCGCCTCTGCGCCTTCGAAAACTATCTTTTGCTATTGTTGAGCAAACGTCAAACAATGGCGGAGATGAAAGATGTAATTTTAAAACATTCTTTTTCTATTTCATTCTCTTTTCTCACTCAATGAAAGTTCAAGTTCGGCTTAATAAGTAAAATATATTTCAAAGACTTGTTTCTCGTTCATGACCTTTGCTTTTTAGGAAAGCGTTGAAATATTCTTTTATCCTCATATACTTGTCTTATTTTCTTCTTGCAATCTCCTTAAATAGCTTTGCAAGGATTCCTAAAGATTCCTGTGGATTGCTATAACCCCATCGCCAAAAAAATTTGACTATGAAAGGTCAGATTGAAAGCGTGCATGCTCATTTGGAAGGGTTTTGACATGTTAACAATTCATCAAGGTAACTACATGACAGTTTAAACTTGCATATCACCTGCAAACCTTCTATTAATCTGTAAGCAAAATGGTGTTCAAGATAACTCATGACAAGACACAATTACTTAACGCCCATTTCCTTGTTTAAAATTTCAATGTGCGTGCATACCTCTAAAACTATTCCCCCTGGATAATTCGGATTGTTCTTTAAGATGTACTGACACACGAAATTATTTTCCAATCATTGAATAATGCAAAAATGTCTTCCTCACGCACGTGCCTCCACTTCAATAATTTCATCCATTTGAAAAATAATTACGTAATTATGCCCACCTGAACAATATATATCAGTGAAATGTATGAAACTGTAAGAAGCTGAAGAAGAACATCGCCATTATCATTTGATTTCCCAGACATGACTATAATTAATCTTCATTAGGTTCGTAGGCACACCTTTCATGCCCACCCAGTTTCCTGCACTTTCTGGAACACTCCAAGTTTTAGGAAACTTTTGCAACCTATTCCATTACAAGAAAGATATGCGATACGCAGAAATAAATTTCCTTTTATTTTCCCCACTTCCTTTTTCCACAACACTTTTTTAATTCCGGAAAAGTTGTGATAGCTTCAGTTCCACCTTAGCATTTCTCCAGTATTGATTGCCTATGAAACATGATGTTGGCTGATGAAGGGAAAAACTGACCGAAAATTTGAGAAAACGTATGCGAATAGAGCTTCTCTTATCTTATCCTTTCAGTTTATTCAACCCAAAAGTTGAACATGTGGAATGATTTCCCAACTCATTACAAAAAACCGTTCAATAAGGATAATATTATGAACCGCTAAATATATGAAGTAGAGAACTCCTGAAGTAATTTTAAGCTTGGGGAGCTTATCATCAACTTTTTTATAAATCAAAGAAAGGGAGTAAACCTGCAATTTCCCTTTTTTGAAAGGGTTTTTCTCGTAGAATTTTAATATTTCTCGGAAAGTCACTGGAGCAAAACCTAAAAGAGGTTTACCGATATCTTTTTTATATTAAACTAGCAACAGGACCCGATTCTGATAATCGGGAATTCTAGATCTTATTGGCTATGTACATTTAAAAATGTTAAACTGTCAATCGCTATCATTTACCCGCTAGCCAAGGCACCCGAATTGTCTTCATGTATTATTATGTATTATGCCTATACGACCCGGTGGGACCCCGTGGGAAGCGTTAAAGAAGATTGACATTCGACAACTTTTACCTTTATATTCATAGCAACTTGATTCAACACGGGGATACCGTTTAGCTCAATGTCGCCCAGCGCTTGCCCAACTCTTGCAAAGAGTCTACTTATGCTGTACTACCACATGTTAGTTACCATAGCAACAATATATGGTGGTACTCGGTTTTCAAAATTCATGTCTAAATATTTTTAAAAAGTCGGGTACAACTGCATATGGGGTGCGGGGACAGCCAATGGGGTGTCAAACGATACAGGGCTTCCCTCCGTACCATCACCGTAAAAATAAGCACGATTAAATTTTTTAGGAGTTTTCGTTACAAACAAACAGACAGACAGAATAAGGAGATTATAATATAGGATTTTTTGCAAAGTATTATTACGTGATTTTCTGCGGGTTCATTTTTTAAATGGGCCACATTGCAAAATATGAAGGAAGTCAGCAAATGATTTCCTTTTCCACGGGAAGCATTAGACATGGATAAGGATAAAATAAAGTCGGCAATCTGTCAATTTTTCCAGCTTTTTTAGAAAGAGGTCTGCTTTGGAAAGTCAAAGAGTGTTAATGCTCGTGCTAAGCTTTGCCAATGGAATCAATATAGTTTTAACCGAAGTTAGCAACCTCGTAAATAACTGCTTACGTTGTATATCATTTCATTAATAATTCATTATTTTTTCATAAAAAACAACTGGGGAGGAGCTACTGCAGCATGTGATTTGGGAAATGATAGGGGAGAATATTTTCGCTTTTTTGGAAGGATTCTTTTAAGCTATCACATGTCCTGAGTCTTCCTTCTACTGAAATGATATTTTGAAAAACAGTTATGATTCTCTAAGGTTTTCGTTTCCAGAATTTCAATCAAATTTTCTAAGCAAGTAGAAATGAAAAATGCTGAGCAAGGAAACCCTGTAACGTTAACAAAATGTTTGAAAAGCGGTGTACATTAGTGAATATAAAACGTAACTATTTGAATGCTTACGATCCGTGGAGGAGTTCATATTGAAGTTTTCAGACAAGATGGTTTTCTCCTTTAAAAAACAAGTTACAGAGTAATTCTCACGTAAACGTAAAATATTTTCCTGACATTGCAAGAGAAATTGTAGCGGTGATGGTACCGGCATCCCTCTGCTTGAAACTAGTCATCTTCATCGTTTTCGTTTTGGAAGTTTTATTAGGAAGGTTGATGTGGTCTCAGTTACCGTGAATGACTAGCAAGTTTCCAAAAAGACTGTGGCGTGTCTTCATTCTTCCACACTTAAAATTCCACTGGTATCGGTCCCCTTTCCCCAGCAATTTTTCAGCATGAAGTGAAACTAAAAGAGAGAGGCTCCCTCTTCTCTGATCCTCTAACTAGCCATAAGATATATAGAGCGGAGAGAGTAGTGGAAGGAGAAAGCCGTGGAGGATAAAACGGTTTTTCAAAGAGAAACCCTGCTCTTTCTCTTCTTTTCAGCAATAATCAACACCATATGAATGACCAACACGTTTCGTTATTTTATACCATATTGTGCACATTCGTAAAATATTTTTATCCAGTTAGTAAACTATTCTGTGGTGGGATACTGGGATCAGGAGTTCAGCTTGGAATGCCTCAAAAAAATTACGTGCAAAGACTGGATGACTGCATTGCACTTTGAATTGCTTCCACTCACTATTTCTTCATTCATGGTCACTGAACATTTTTTTTTTCTAGGATGACAACACACAATATGAACATAATCTTGGAACGCAAAGATTACATGCCAGCCTTTATAACTTGGACTAGTTTTTTATCTACGCACTTATCCAGTAGCGGATGGGTTTTCATCTGATGCAATTTTTATTACGAGAATGTTTTTGTGAGATTCTAGTTCTTGATGGAGGAATTTCCATTGTGCAAAAGATGCTCCATTGCATCTGCAATAACGGTAATGATATTAACGAGCTTAGTTGGATGAAACATGATAAAAATATTAAGTTTCGGGAAAAAATGCGATTATGAAATGATAAAAAAATTATGGTCTACATATGACATTCACAACACTCACGAAAATAGTGCGTGTTCCTACCCCCAACCAGTTGTGGGAAAGTTGCTGATTTTTAGATTTAAGTAGTTAATCCCCGCTTTCCTTTTTTTATTGGTTCTGCACGTGGAAGTGACCAGGTCGGTTTTATTTCACGAATTTATTTGAAGTTACAAAGATTGAAGCAATATCGTGCTCGCAGGTTACTTACCATCCCAAGATTAGCTTGAGAGGCAAAAATTAATGTACTTAAGCAACTAATTTTAATTACTTTTAACTTTTAAGCGATATTGTTTTAAGAGAAACGACATTTGTATGAGACTAAAAAGTAAGCAAACGTTGGCATTCATTTTCTACGAAAACTTTGCGCGTTTTTGCATGACAATCAAAAGTGGTTAGTTTTCCTCATTTATTAAAAGAAAGCACTTCTGGCTTGGTTTTTCAGCATTTGTTTGTCTAAGGACACCTCTCCTGTCTCCATCACAAGAACAAGGTCGACTCACAGTTCATTCAAAGTTTTTGTCAGTTTTACATTTAATACCTCTTCTTGTCCAATAACACAGTCTCCAAAGGGAATAATATTTTCGCTTCCTCCTACTCTAATTACATTATTCTCCTCCCTCCATACATCTTCATCACGTAATGTAAACACTTTGTAATTATAAAACATCTTAAATTTCTATAAAGTAGGTTGTTTGTGCGCAATAAATCCTCACGTATAATACCAACATTCATTCCAGGAGCTACCCTACCACCGCCATAACACTTTCCCTTGTAAATAAATGTTTTTGGAGCTATCGCCCGTTTGTAATTGTCGGTTGCGAGAGTGAATGAGCATTGCAAAATAGTTATTAGCATTATTATACAACCCTTTTTGTTAGTGAGATGAAGTGTGTTGAATTTTACTTTCATTACGTCTAGGAACAACGCCCTGGAGGAAGTCAAAGGGGAATAAGAAACTTTGGAAATGAGCCCACACCTCATACTTTATGTACAGTGAATAATTGTAATTAACCCACTACTAAATAATTCCTCAAACGAATTTAAATTTTCATTTTAAATTACACACTTGTAAACTCTGGCTTTTGTAGTTTGCATTGTGTAGGCGGTTTCCAGCAAGAACATTCTTCCAAACAAAATTTTACTTCTTTAAAGCTGGAATTTATTCTTCGTTTCCTTCCATCATCCAAATATTTTACGGTTTTGCTCAAATTATTCTTTTGTGCAGTTAGCCACTTTAATGTAATTATTTTACAAAGAAGTTACGCAATAGTTACACGCTCATTGGTTACAGAATCTAAATTTGGCAAAGGCTCAGTTTTTTTTAAATCGTTAACTTCCAACTTTATTAACTTTTATGATGCGGGAACCATTTAAAAAATGTTTTGATGTTTACTACTTGAATTTTTATTCCGAAAAGGATTTTACCCGTATGGTCAACTTATGAAATGACGTCCAAAGAAGTTGAACATCTTTTAAAATGAAAGTTCATCTCATAACGTGTCATATTTATTCACCAGAATATAAATAAACTCTACAAAAATGGAGTGTAGCCAGGAGTTTATGCATTTACGACAGTGTAAAACGATACTGGTCCTTTTCTTTGCGAATTCTCACATGCATATTTATTTGTGACCACATTGAAATGTCAGTCAAGTGGATGAACAACTTCTAAAATAAAAGTTTATCCTTATTTAGCCTCATTCCTTTTAAATTTCAGTCTATCTTCATCTCTTTCAGTTTTCTATTATCTGATAACAAGTAAGAAATGGCAAGGAATTGTTGAGAATGACATAAAGTGATCTTTTTATTACGAAGCCACATAATTTAACCATTATTAAACTAGACGTGAAACCTAACGGTATAATCCCCTCGTTTAAAAATTACGAGCTGATTATTCGCTTGAAGAATGGAATCAATCAAAACATCATGAACTGTTTTTACGATCATTTTTTATTATGACAGGGCTCTCTCTCTAAAAACCAAGAACATTGTAGAGTTTAGCCATCATCTAGTTCAGAATCGTGAGTGGGCTGAGTTTATTTTGAAGCTCTCTTTCCCTTCATTTGTAAGAGTTATGAACTGTAGAAAAAGGAAGTCACGAGGTCTGTCATAAAATTACCCAAGAAATAAATTTCCAATAAGAGTGTCACGAGTCACATTTTGCTCCTGTCCTGATGATAATTTCAAAGAAGAACGGTCCTTGAAAAGGTTAAGTTTTAACTGTTTTGTTGATAAAACAGACAAAAGAAGCCGTTCTTTAGTTTATTTAAAATGAGTTTTTGTGGAAGAAAAACACAGCATTAGCACTTTTTTTAGCTCTTTTATGTCCCTTTTTATTTCCAGCCAGAGGAAGAGAGTCGTTAATATGCTTTATTGGCTTTCTTTTCTTAATGAAATTTTCCCTTGGCCTTCACTCTTTTCTTTCATCGTCTCAATGTTGTTTTTGTACGTTTCAAACACAGCAAAAAAAAGTCTTTGAAACGGAAAATGCCGGAAAGGGGAAAGACTGACGTTAAATGCAATAAATTTCTTAAGAATCATAAGAGCTTCCTTCCGGCAATGAAAAATCAACTTTCATCTCATTAATAATAATTATTGGTAATATCTCTGGGTTTACTAAAATGCAAAATAATCCTTCATCTCATTAGTTTTATACCTGATCAAATGATTAGTGAGTCATTCCCCTAACCCACGTGATATTATTTTGATGATTTAAGTTTCGTTATAATTACTTATCAAATTTTGAAAATAGTCAAGAAAGTGATTAGATCTGAATGAAGCTAGAATAATGGTTGCGTAGGTGTTAGAAACGGATGTGTGCTGAATTGAATGACTTGAACTTATGAAAAATGCAGTAATCACTGAAGAAATAATGAACCGCTGTCAGTCACTAATTCTAAAGAACGATCAAGAAAACCGCCTTCGCATGAAATGTCAAAAGTAAAAGAGAAAACAGTGTCGTTATGTACTTAAAGCTCAAGAGCTTCTTTAGAGATGATCGATAAAGATTGTAATAAATTACTCTGTCATTTCTCAACAAAAGTAAATCAAAACTTTGATTTATTTAAAGATTTTTATTTAACGATGTTGACCAACATGTAATAAACTTAATCTCGTAGTTTTCTTTAAGCAAAAATAATTAATTTTATTGTAAATCATTTGATTTTTTAAATGTTACGTACCGCTAAATAGCACCATTTTTGGGTTGAAAAGCATTTGAAGCAACTGCTTGAGCTACATTTGAGTTTTAATCTTATAAAAAAGCACGTACAGGTCATCAAGGTAAAGTAGGTGAGTACAAATGGGTGTCAACATTGGTTGTTGCTTTAAGAAAACTCCATTTTCTTTCTCCACAAAAACCCACATGAAAGTAAAATCAGGCTAATAATGTTCTGCAAATTTCTATTCTGGGAAAATAAATTCTTTTTAGTATTCCCATGTTTCAATCTTTGATGTTCGATGAGCATAGTGAACAGAAAGAGGATTTTCATTAAGAATAAAAATCCCATTTATGTTACTAATCCCCCGTCTGTCTTACATGTTTGCATAATTTCTCCATTTTTATTATCCAACTTGACTACGGATTTTTCTACTTCTTAAATATTCCAAGTCTTTCCGAAAAGAATTCATTTAAGAAGTTTTGTAAAAAATGCTGAAGCCACATCACTTCAAAAATCTTTCTCAATCCACTGTGTGTTCGGCGAGGAATCCTTAAACCGCAGTAGAAGATAATAACAAGTTACGTAATTGAGTGAGTTTACCTCAAAGAAAGGTATTCCAAGGGAATAATGGAGCAAACATAGTTACAAAAAAACGCCTTTCCGTCGATTCAGGAAAGAAGTAGAACAAAAGAGAAAAAACTGGAGAACACTTGTGGGGGTCCTCCTCAGAGAAAGAATGCTCCCAGCCTTACTTCCAGGCTTTCGTAGGAAATGAATAGAAAAATATAAATCTTTCTTTAATGTCACAAGTATATTTATAAACACATAGTAGTTTTTATCAAAAATACTTTCCAAACTTTTCTCCTTAAGTATCACGAAGTCAACAACCAATATCAAACGAAGTATTTTTTAAAAATAATAAAAGAATGACGAAGAAAAAGATTTATATAGAACATTGCTTACGCAACCTAACCCTATTATTACAACCCTTTTTTAATAATTTTGAGTACAGAAATGGATAAAAACGTCGTTTCTTCCATATCTTTTTTTAACAAAAATATATTTTCTTTTTTACCACTGATTTAATTACGCCGTAGGTATAAATACGTTATAAAACCGAGAAAATAAGCTTTTGATGTTTCATCTTACAAAATAGCTTGCAAACGTTGTTTGAGATATTCCAAAACAATGTGAAATAGCTGATTGTGACTTATTTTCCTGTGATTTTTTTGCTATTTCTGTTTTCCGATTTCAAGAATTTGAAGTTATTTTTTCTGATGTTATTCCGGCTTCTTCTCTTTTCACTATTCCAAGAATTCTGTCATTCAATTTGTTTCGATGTTGATAGTATCGTGTAAAGTGCAGGAACACGTGGAAATAAAACCCGTTAAGCAGTCATCTATACTGCATGATATTGTCCGTTGTTGTAATGATCACACGAAACATTACAACTTGCCATTCTTTGGCAATATGCACGGCTGGAACAATCGTCTTTTGTATTAAACATTAAGATTGTGAAGCCTTTTCTCTGCAATAATCATCCAAGTTCTTTTCTAGAAATATAAAATTCATTCAGTCATCAACTAGCTGGTTTCCCATTTTGTTTTACAAGTATTTGAAGGGAAGCGCGTGGAGTGTGAAGAAAAGTTGATGGGTTAAAAAAGAATTTTCCTCTTCTACAAAATGGCACTCATTTTATTTCTTTTATTCTATTATTACAACGCAATACAATAATAATGGACCGAAAAAATGAGCGAGCTCCTTCCTGTGAACATGTGTGTAAAGCAAATAACTCCAAAAGACCACATATGAAAAAAATTCTGTAGTTTTTAAAAACAGAAATAAAAGAAATAGTTTTAGAGTGAGAAAAATAAAATTGTAGATGAAAAAAGAAAATAAGCAAGTGAAGCAGAAAACCTTTTGTATTACTTCCTTACTGGGCAAGTCTACTTTCTTGAATGGACTTGGGTAATAGCCGTAGAGGAGTGTAATTCCAGTGTAAATGCTGACTGTGAAGGAGGAAGTAACCGGAAAGAATTTTTAGTAACTGTCAAGAATTTTTTTCACTTAAATGCTCACCGACTTTTAAATCCCCTCAAACCCTACAACCACTGGACAGGAAGCATTTTTGACGTTAAAATCTGATTCTATGTGTTTTGAAGTTTGAACTTATCGCCATTTGCTGACATTCATTATTTCCTTCCTCAACAGCTGTACTTTTAAAAAATCTACAAAAATAGAATTTCTTAAAAATCCCGCAATTAAAAGCCAGAAACAAAATCCATTTTAAAAACGTGCATTCATTACGTCTCCAACCTAATCAAAAAACTTTTAGAAATTCTCTTAATTAAAAAAGCAACATCTTCGCAATTCTGCTAATTACGAGTTTTCTAAAAAAATGAAACCAATTACACCAGTTAAAAAATTTTACTGCTTCCAGCAAAAAACTTTTCAATGTTCGTATAATTTGTTCTTTTTAAAGAAATGTACTACATATGGTCGTGTGGTGGCACGTTTTTTTCTTAAAGTTTAATCTTTTTGTCGCTCATTTAATTCTCTTTCAAGTTTTATGATGTCAGCCATTCCAACTTTGCACTGGAGATACGGAGAGAGTTGTAACGCCACTAGTGGGAATAGTATAATAATGCCATCATCGAATTCAACATTTGAGAATCCATCCAGAACAAGATTTTTCATCGGTTGTTGGCAGTTGCTCATGTAAACAAATGGCAGGATAATGATCCATGTAATGTTGCAATGTTAAAGTAATGTGGAAAGTATAAAATTGAGTTTTTCCCTTTCATTTGACGCCCTTTCTTCTCCATCCCGCCTCACTTTCCTAAAGAGCTTATTTTTTTCTGCGAAGGAATTCCTACAAAAAAAACTAGAACCAGATGCTTTTCATTTCTGCTGCAAGGCAAGAAAATAGTCATTGAAGCTTCTCGCGATTTTTTATCACAAAAAGTCATCAAGGTTTTTAGGATAGGAAACATTGAAAATGGTTCTCAATTGAATTGCTCCTCGCTCTAGCCGTTTTCAACATTGAACTTGAATCTTTTCTTGTGGCAAGAAAGAGCTTGAGCGCCTGCAGAGATCCAATCTTGTTTCTACATTCAAAAAGGTAGAGAATTGCTCTTCTTTTCTATTTGTCCTGTTGTTTTCTCCGATTGTCTTTTTCCTTGAAAGATGATCTTTTTTCTCACAAGACAACTACACAACATCTACTAAAATGAAAGAAGGCTGTAAAATGGAGAAACGCAGAACAAAGTAGAAAAACACTTTTTGTTTAGACATTTGATTTAATGCGTACACATCTTCGTGTCTCTTTCTATTTCGTAGTTTACCCAGGACTCTACACAAACGAGCTATTTGCGTGCAACCATTTAAACCTAGATAATAATGAGTGGGAGACGAATGTTTGTGGAACCTAAAATAAATTTGTTGCAAATTATTTTTAGGAAAATTCACACGCTCAAGTTCCTTTTTAAAATCTTACAATGAGAAATCGGTGGGAAGCCATTTTTCAACGTAAAACAATAACGGAGATTTACGGTTTAAATTTATGCCAAAAAATGTTTATTACAGGATTATTACACATGCAGATGTCTACTCCATTATTCCCTGAGAAAGTAACTGAAAATAATTTTCCCCTCTACTCATTAACCTTGGCTTCACTTCTTTTGTAGAGGTTTAACACGATAATGAGAAGGACTCTTGAATATCGTGACTTTCATTATAAATTTACGACCGCCTTTCTTCTAAGATTGTTTACGTGTTCAGAACAAATCAAGAAATTAATCTGTTATTTTTCGCCATTCAGTTCTATTTATATCCCTGAGGTAGTTTTTCCGTAGGTACCCATCACTCTTTTTGAATTTTTACAATCCAAATCCATCGTTTCCTCCCTCCAAAGCAAAATCTTTATGGAGCATTCCTTAAAAACTTTCGGTTTTCATTAGTTTTCTGTTCAAAAAAGCAGAATCGGATGAAAAAGCCATCTACGTAATGTAATACATCTTCTAAAGCAGATCCTGAAGCGATGCTTTTTTCTCAAACCTTCGTAAAACTGCCAAAACACACAAGTTTCATTTGTTTATGTTCAATGTTCGCTATCCATTTCGAGTATCGGATGTATTGCAAAAACACTTCTATTAAAAAAGTAGAACAAAAGGCAAAATCCCATTTCCTTTTGTAAAAGAAAAATTTGGATTGCTATTGCAACTCAAATTTGTTCAAACAACGCCCTCGCTTATGTTTTCTTATTTCTAGATCATCATCATCAAATTTGTTTCTGTATTTGCTGCACTGCTTTTTTTCTGCATGTGTGTGAGAGAAGACGTCTTAGCAATCCCAAGTTTTACACAATTCCACCTTCCCGTCAAGTGGAAGAAGGTCCAATGGTTTTTGAAAAGGTCTGACACGTCCGGTTCTTTCTTTCAATAACTTGTGCACTTTCTTTTCATGTCCGCCACTTCCTCTCCTTTTTCAATGGATTATCTTCCAACTTTTGTAATTTATGAGAACACAACTCTTGCTTAATTCCTGATAAGCAAGGTATAAAACTACTGCATTTTAAAAATGTTGCAATTTTATTACATTCTCCACCCCTTTGTAAATCCTCACGTTGTTGTTCCCTTCTAAAAAAAATTAGTTTTTTAACATTTTCTATACTTGCTACACCTCAGAGACTAAACCAGTGTGAAGCACTCCCTTTTTATAAAAAATGGATTTCTCATCTCTTTTTATTGAAGGGTAGTGCACAAGCAAATCATAGCAAAACACCACCACTTCCCCATCATCCCAACTTCTTTTTACAATGATAAACAGTGCTTATCTATGTCAAAGTGGATTTTTACGATTTTTTTTTAGAAAAAACTGATATTGAAAGTTATTTTAAGCTATATTTTCTAAAAACGCGTAAACATATCCACAGCAAGTTTTATTCTTTGTTAGATAACAACTTTAGTAATTTTTTCGTTGGGGGAAAGCGTAAATAAAAATAAGGCTGGGTTATTATTGGCAGGAAATGGAGAGACGAGAAAGGTCTTTTAAATATGAATATTCATTCACTAAATTTAATATTCCGCCTTTTAATTATAGTCAGGGACACATAAAATTTTTATGTAGCTTCTTTTCTCTCCTTCTCACATCCATTCCGTCCAGTCACAACCTTTTTCGCAATTCTATTACCAAAACATGTCTTGTGTATGATTTTGGGAATGTTAACGGTAAAATAACAAGACTTGTTTGGACCTACGACCTTCCCAATTTTGTTTTGAATGTTCACAAAATGAAAAGTTAGAAAGGTAGAAAATTGTGTAAGAGAGGAATTGCAGAGTAAAAGTGAGTAAGACTTTTTTATATGAGAAAGAAAGTCGAATATACACTTGAATATGCAACTGTTTGGGGGAATTCTGGAGAAATGCACTGGCCTAAGGTGTCTCCTGGCTTACTAATACATGTCAAACAACACAGGGAAAAATTACACTTGCAGTAGAAAAGTTGATAGGAAAGGATGAAAAATGTTTGATGGGAAAATGCAGTAGAAGAGCAACTCATTTTTTATTCAAAGCACATAGAATTATTATTAGGAAGAAAAAACGATATTTTTTTCGTTTCCCCCTAGAAAACTCAACAATTTTGTATCAAAATGGTGTATTATTGGAGTATTATGAATTTATATTATGTGTCGCGTAAACTTACATGGGATAGCCTCAACATTCTTTTTTGTAAATTGAAGCAGGAAGGAACATGTGCGTATGGCAATAACCACTGCGTAAAGTTGAACACACGCATTCTCTATTTTCGCACAATATACTTTTACGATGATGACTTGAGACAAGGATAAAAAGAGGAAATCATCGTAACGCTTACTTAATACTATCTGTAATCATAGCAATGTTGTTGTGACTGGCGATGATGGTAAATAAGAAGACCATCAGCCCATCGCTTTCCACTTTTAAAAAAAGCTCATTCAAACCATATTTTCAGAATTCACTGGTTTCTATTTCTCCTACGCAAGCAGCTTGAAATTCTGGTGTAAACGTATCAATTATTTTTAAGTACGATTTATTATGAAGTACAACAAGCTACACATTTACGCGCTTTTGTAATGCATGACAAACCACAGAAATAATATATATATCAAGATTATCTTTCCTCTGTTTCAATTTGTTAAATCTCTTAATTAATGAAGGTTGTGAAACCATAATAGAAATAAATTAAAGAAAATGTCTGTCTGCAACCTTTTTTAACTAACATAAGTTTTTGTTTATGTTTAACCATTCTGCGAACATCATCTCATTCTTTGAATTTATAGCTTAATTTAAAATATTGCATTAGAAATTGAAAGAATAACCTTGAAACAATTTTAAATTTAACTTTTAAAAATGAAATGAATGAGTTTTGAAGTTAAAAAGCAAAAATGAAACACAAAGGGATATCATATGATAAGTGAGCGCAGTCAAAAAAACCATGTGTAGATTTACAAAGTTGTATTTGAGTGGGGAAGAAAGGCTTTTTTGGAGTTGTAGATGGATGTAGATGATATTGAGTGAGTTATAATAGTAAAGTTGTTGCAGCAATAACAAAACAACAGCAGAAAATAGCAGTCGGGAATAAAATTGATGGAAATGCTGGAAGAAATTTTTTTCTAGAATGCAATTCTTCCATGTCTCGACGTCCGTCTCCTACAACTCTTCGCATTTTGTTTGCCTTTTGTCTACCATTCTTTCTAACAACGCCGCTCCGTATTTTTCCCTACCAACTTTATTCTCCACTCATTGTCCTTTACTCTTGGGCTTCTCCGTATTCACTACGATACTCGGAATTCCTTATTTCTGTAGAGGTAATTCTTAAAAGGAGGTTTAGTTTCATTGTGATTGTTGGCATGGCAGTACGAGCCTTTTTGGTGTAGCTCGCATATCCCCTCTCTCTATTACTCACCCACTCCACTGCACCAAATCATATTAACATTCTACCAACACGATTTTTTTACTGCGTGGCCGTCGCTCTTATTCTATATCATCGGTCGGTGACTAAAAACAATAAAAATATAGTCTTATTTTACTGGTAGAAATCTATCTTTGGTTTCTCTATGTAATCCTCCCTTCTCTTCCAAACAATCAAATTCATTAGATTCCCTCTCTCTTTCTTCGTTTCTCTGCCATGGCAATGTGTGAGTGAAATGATCGACTGAACATTTTCAATATTACATAAGGCAATGCAGCTGTAAATTAGCTGTTTTAACGTTCTGCGAAATAAACTCTGAAAAGTTGTTCGAAACAAAGGAAGCAACCACCACGGGAAGATAATAGTAGAGGAGCCGGCATAGAGATTGAAACGATTGATATTAAAAGAATTCTTCATTTGTCTTTGTTGTGTGCGTTCTTGTCAAAGATATTTACGCTACATTCCACCAATATCATCACTCCTCCTGGCAGCTTTTCTATCTTCAGCCTTACATAAAAACCCATGAACAAATTAAAATGTGAAGAAAGTGCGTTTTATAAACTATTTTTACATTGACAATGACACGTTCCGTGTGATTTTAGAAATTAAACCAATGCCAGTCCCATTGCGTATATAAAAACAAGTTTTTTGTGTAAAAACGCTTAAACCATTTATAAAAAAAGTTCTTTTCTCAATTCGCCAGTGTAAATATAAAAACAGCTGCAGAGTTTATTATTTAAATTGGAAATTCAAAGACAGAGAAAGATAGGAAAGTCTGAATTTTGAAGGAGGTTTGGATTAGAAAAGGTTCAGTGCATTAACACCAACATCATCGTGTTTTCCTACTTTTGCCCTGATACATCTCAAAGATAAACATTTTCGCATTTTCTATAATAAACAACGCTCAACATTATCACTCACTCGGTTAAATTAGACCAGAACCCCTCTCCAAAGCCAATACCAGAAGAACACAAGCTCTCTGGCTCTCTCTCTGGACTTTGATAATATTGAGGATAAGTGCACTCGTTATATATTATCCCACATTATGCAACAAACTAATGCAAACATTGTGTTGAAAATGAGATCAAATGGGTAAAAAACCAGTTTATCTTTTATATCTAAATACCACATGCGTTTTCCCCCATTTTCCACTGAAATGAGTCTCACACCAATTGCACTTTTCCAAGCCTTACAACATTAGAAGAAACATTAACCAGCGTTTTTTTCTCTCTCCTTCTGGGCAAACTTTTCCCTACATAAATAAAATTACACAAAAGCTTAGCCAAACTCTATTATGTGTCCAATACAAAAAGGAAAATGGTGACATCAAGAAAAAAACTGATAAAGTGTGTTCTCTGGTTTTAACAGCAAAAGCAAACAAAATAGAAAAACGGGGAATAGCGACTGCATATGGTTGTCTCTGGCTAAAATATAAGCAAATCTAAGACAGACAAGACATCAATTATTTCCAAACACTTTTTGCACTTTAGCAATGAAAGAAAATGGAAAACAAGACAGAAATCCATTGAAAATCCAAACTTTGCATAGAATAAACTGGAATTCGTCGTTGTATATGTTTATAGATGTGGCAATAAGTTAAAAAAAAGCCTTTCACACTTTTCCAAAGAATAGTATGACAGTCTCTTGTGCAATAGCTTTTAAAACTGGAAAGTCGTAAAAAATACACCGCTCAGTCTCCTTGTCTCTCTCTATATATTATTATCGCAAGTACGTGTGACTTATTTTGTGTACAGAAAAAAATCACATTGAAAGACATTATTATATAAGCCCGCAGTAAAATGCTTTGCTGATAGACTCGAGTGACTTCAATCTCTTGTGAATAAGCACCATTACTACTTGAACGAACATTATTCGGATAAAAAAGAATAAGACCTTTAGCGAAAAAAAGACGACATATGCCAGCGCATTAGTCATTCAATTCGCATAAGAAATATAAAGCGGGTTTGTTAAACAACTGTGAGGAGCGGATCGTTGTGAGAAGAAGGCTCTCTGAAGAGAGTAATTTTCATGATATTGGCGATCATGTTATGATCATTTTGGTGGCGAGAGAATAGAAGTTGATGTGAGCATCCTTTTTCTTGAAACTATGAGACTGCTCCACTGTTTAACAACCTCACACAATTTACATTGGGCTCAGTGTGCGTTTCGATAAGGAAGAGTACGTACGTTCCTCTCCTTCTCTCGCCAAAACACTTTTAACAGTCTTCTTTAGTTAATTGTTACGACCGTTACTTTTTCGTTTGTTTTCTGTCCAATTAATAGCCGTGTGTGTGTAAAATATATGTGAAAATCGTTGTCAAGTTTGCTATTGTTCGGAACGTTCTCTCTGAAGATGGAAATTGTGAAGACATTATCTTGGACAAGTGAAGTAGAAATATTGCGGGTACTTCCTCTCCTTCGGAATAAAATTTAGTCGTTTGTGCAATCCAAACAGCAATTCCTACTATTGCCAAACATTGTTAATTTACTCTTTGCTGCAGGCTGTAAAATTACAAAGTGAAGAACTGGGTTTAACACAGTTCAATAGAAAAGATTCTGCAGCTTTCTTCCCCATCTAATCCTCAATTATTCCCTTTGTTGTTTTCGCATTCACATCACTACACGTATTGCGTATTCCATCGTAAAAAACAGCAGGGAGGCACAGCCGAAACGGTGAAAGAATACTCAATATCGAGAGAATAACAAAGAATTCCAGTTTGGACGGGGATAGTAGCAAAAAATAGCAAAAATATTGTTTTAAGCGAGAGATCGAGACTTAAGTAAAGATCGCGTGAAATGATCCATTTGGCCCAGGGTGTTTTGAAAAAAGGGATCAACTGGAAACTAAAAATACTTAATCCAGGTTCAAAATTAATGTGCGTTATCTTTTCCTTTGTTACGAAATGGTTTCGAAACACTAGAAATATAAAGCTGTGTATATAAATGTTTAAGCCTAACCTTGAGTATAAAACAAATACAAAGTTATGCAATTCTAGTATTTAACTCTTAGTGTCAAACTTTGTAATCTTTACAATTAAAACAATTTTCTTTGAAGATTTTCCCTTGTCATTGCAAAAAACTTTGTTGTTTGAAAAAGGAAAATAAGCCAAACAATTTAATTAAATTAATTTTATAAGTAAATTTGCAAAGTGTGTAGATGTTAATCCTTTTTAAATAGCTTTCTCATCGTTGTACATTTCGACCTCGAACTAAATTAGAAAAGTGTTTTAAAAACTTTATTAAAAAGAAAATGAGTGACAAAGGGCGCACCACAGTTCTCTCGATCCCCAGTCCAGCAAAATCTGCACAAACAGGGTCTCCCAGCAGTGGGAGTGGAGCCGCTGGTGGTGTTAAGTACAGGTAATTAAATCATAATCGTTTTTATTCCAACTTTAAATCCTTAATTTAAAAACTTTGTAAAAAATTGCACAACTTCTAAGGCTTCAAAAACCGTTGCCGTAGCCCCTTTAAACCATTTTATTTTCCACTTGGATAAGAGTAGGATTAAGCAAGGCTTTATCTTTTTTGTTTGTGCACGCGTCATAGTGTCATCATAAACTTTAAATCACAACAATAAACACAAAATTTAGCTTTTAAACGATGATGCGACGTTACTGAAGAGGAAATGATGTTTTAAAAGGTTGTCGCCTCATCTCTTGAATTAAATCTTTTAAAAGGTATTTACTTGGGGATCACACATGAAATGCTGGGGAATGATGACGCTGCCTTTAAACCGTTTTGGCTCTGTTTTGCTGTATTTCGCAAGCTTATTATGCTTATGGCAAGTGTCAAATTATGCAAAAAATGATACTAATGTAAGCACTTTATGTCTACGTCTCTTTTGGGCTTGGTCGCTGTGAACTGTCAGCCATTTCAGATTATGACTATGATGGAAAAACACTGCACTAGTAGCAAAATAGAGGATGAAATAGAATAACAAAAGTTTTCCTCAGTATTTACATACAAACACAGCACAATGTTATATAATCTGTAAAACTAGTGAATGGATGAAATCTATGATAAAAAATAAGAATATTCAAAGTCAAATGATAAGTGAAGGAGGTGCTCATACATACACATGATTTATGCATTCTTTTCTCCTCCAAAACTCTCAGTTGTTATCACTGGAAAAGTTTCGTGGAACAAGCTGATACGAGAATATAAATTATTACATAACTGAATCCTTTTACTCAAGTGTCACTCAAGTTGGGGGAGTGAGTTACCAAAACAAACCGAGCTCGAACTTTTTTAAAAACTATAATAAAGCCCTATTCAGAATACAATGTTTAGAAGCAGTACGCGAAATCAAATGAATGTACAATCTGTAGAGAAATCCTCTGTGGAACCAAAACCCATCTTTCATCAGACGTGTTCCCAGATAAGTTGAACTAATTAACAACTTTTGTGTAGATTTCATCCATTTTCATCAAAGTTTAAAAATTAAAAGGCACATAAAATAACATTTTGGTTATTATCTATTTGCACATGCAGCTACTGCTCCTTCAAAGTTAAATATTGACAGGAAGACTAATATTTGAAATTAAAACCTTATTTCGTTGACAGGGGCATGAACAAGTCAGCAAAGTGGCAGACAACTTGTAAAAAAGTTTCTCTTTTTTCTAAATCGCTGCTGTTTTCTGTCTTTTTTTAGTTGACTGTTACTAATGAGATGATATTTTTTGTGAAAGGGTATATTTTCGTTACATAAATCAACAAAGGAAAAAAAATCACAAATGGAAACTTGCTTGTTTGGAGTAGAAAAAACACGGCCACCTACACAGAATCACACCGTAACAATTTCAAAAGCACCATTCATAGCATTCATCGTTTATTTTATTGTTTTTAAAATGAAAGTTAGTCGTGCACAAAATATTGTTCTAAATGCGTAGATTCTCTTTCAAGCTTGTTGAGAAAACCTTGTCATTCTTATTCAATATTTTAAATGTTATTTAAACAGAGCGAGGGTACCCACACTCTGCTTTCTAATAAATGCTTGAAATGTATCGCGAAAGGAAGTAAAAAGACATAGCGCAAGCTTGTAAGACGTTAACTATTAATAAATGATGATTTGATCAGAAAATGTCATTATAAAAAACTTGATATCATTAAAAAACGAACTTTGACGGCAATTTGAGTTATTTCAAGAGGAAATTAAGGCGAAATGTCAGTGTCAAATTATAATCATTTGTCATCATCCTCCTCTTCATACTTATCATTAGCTTTGAAGACAATGAAGCAATCTTGAATTTTCATTCTGAGAAGAGTAGCCTCTACAATAATTGTTTAACCCATAAACCCATTTATAACACGGGGGAGGAGGAAAAAAGCAACTTTGAATAAATAATTGTGAATCTCCTTATTAAAACTGTATAAAAACAATTGTTTTCATTCATTTCCATAAAAAACTAAGATAACAGAGTTTTTTGTTCTAAGATTTCTTTAAAGATTGTTCATTTACCCATTTTACCTAGAAACTTCTTTTGTTTCAATGGACAAGAATCTAAACAAGTTTGCTTTGATCTTGGGCATGGGAAAATATTTGAAAACTTGTAGAAAGTTTTTTTTTTGTACTGACGCCTACAAACCGGAAGGAATTCCCTTAGACTGCCGCCAATAACTCTTTTGGCTTTCCTCTGATCCTTGAATTTCTGCAACAAACGTAATTAAAAAAGTAGAAGTTTTTGTCTCTAGAGAGAAGGTGAATATTAAATTGAGAATGAAATGCAGTAGCGCTCCTCCCTTGTCACAATAATCCATTTATTGCAGAAAAAATCAAATTAATTACTAGTTTAGCAAAGTACATTAATCACAAAGGTGGTCATTGAAATGCAAATAAGTTATTCATCGTGTTCTATTGTTAGCTTAGAAAAAATATTCAACATTGAATGACACTTTTCTGTATTCTAGTAAAAAAACCTGCTAACTTGCTAACAAGTGAAGATAACAATCCGGATATTATCCTTTTTTGTAGAACTATAGTTTGCTTCGTTAAACAATTTTTAATTTAAAGAACAAATTTATACAATATTTTTTTTAAATTGGCATCTCCCTCACGAAAAGTATCCACCCACGATCCACCACCTGTCCATTCGTAATTTTTGAAATCAGCTCACGACGACGCTCACAGTGGAGTGGAGTTTGCCAAGTACAAACTGCAAGTGCAAATGGCACAAAGTTCAATAAAAGAAAATTGTCTTGAAGGGAAACTTATTAGCTGTCTATATTCTTCGTAACTTGAAAATTAGACTTTCGTACATTACCCTATTCATGAGAATGCTTTTAAAAACTTCCTTTTTTAAAAGCAACAAAAAAATGACTTGTTCCCATCGTATTCTCATTGTAAAAATGAACGGTGTTGCTAACAACAAACATAGTAATAACAGCATGCCAATTTGCAATACATTTTCGCTCTCTTCATCATCCCAAAACATAATCCGCTAGTAAAAACTGTGTGAAAATTTTTAAAATAGGGGGTTTATTTGATTACCAGCCAAATCTTCCTTAGTCATTACTTCATTTTCGTAATCATCAGCACAGAAGCAGCGTTTTAAGTGTTTGCTTGCGCACTAACTACAAAATGTGAAACTTAATGCATTTTCTTGTTAGTTATTTTTTTATTAGCCACGGTTACATTTTTACCACTCAACTCTATTTCGTACCTTTAAAAACTATTGACATTTGCTTTTTCTTTTTGAAACTTAATATTCAACTTGCGAATCTCATGTTAACTCTTTCTTGCTTTACACAACCTTATTTTTAAACATGTAGACTCAGGTATACAAAATTGTTAACTAAATTCATCAATCTCGAAGCTCAGTAAAAATACAATGTATTGGTTTTTCAAACTAAAAATTCTATTAAACTCATTTTTTCCTTGTAATTTAAATCCAGAGAAGATTATTACATTGTTATTGCGTTATAAATTATAATAATCATAGTAATGAGTGCAAACAATGCGTTTTAAAAAAGATAAAAAAAGATAAGCTGGGACGGCAGCACTCTGTGATTACTATTGAATTATTGCATTTAATCCACCGCAGTTTTTTTCGATTTTCTAATAAACAAAGAGATAATTCAAAAACGTAACGACGCCTCTTAATCAAATCAAGTCATTTTGCAATCTTCTTTTTACGAGCTTTTATTATTACAACGTGCAGTTTTTTTGCATTCTTTCCCAGCTAATAAAAGGTTTTCTCCGAGACTACATGATCTTGAAAAACCAACAAAGATAATAACTTTTTTCGTGATTCTATTCTGTTTTTTGCAACAAATGGTGGTTGCAGTCATAATAATATCCTTATTAGCTTTTATTTGTGAAAATCATCACCACCCGCAACAATACGGGCAAAAAAATGTTGGGTGGGAGAAAGACTTCCTACAGGATGCTCGGATTTTATCAGTTTTAAACTTCGGATTGTCCTTCTAGAAGAAAAAACGTATTTTCAAGTTGTTTAACTAACTAGAGATGATTTCCTACTTTTTTCATGTTGAGTCCTGTAGTTTTTATGCTGCTGCAAGAAAAAAGCTATTAATTTTATGCATTATGAGCACAGTTTGTTTAACTGGTCTTGTCATCATCTCATCTTGTTGCAACCTCATAAGTAGTTTTGCACGTGAAGACGATGATTAAGCAGAGAAAATTCGGAAACTGAATCATCCTCGGCGTTATTATCTTCATCAGCCACAGCAAATTCTACTTCTCTCACAACTGCTTGAATTACAGAGTAAAACAAGTCTGATGCTTCTGCAAGATATGGTTGCAAATTAATAATGACTACCATGACGAAAATTATGTTTCCTTTGAAATGATGATGAATGACATGGATTAAGGGTAGAAGGTTGAGATTTAAACATTTTTCACTTCTATCAATTCACCATTCAACTGCTTAATTGAAAGTAGTGTTACAATTCTCCGCTGGTGATGATGATTAACCGATATTTTTTATAATGACAGTTGATGACAGAAGAATTGCTGGTTTTGCTGATAAAATCGTAGAAATTGCTGCAATCCGACTAATTAGCGAAAGAATAGAAGACAGAAAACCGAGATGGTATTATTTATTATCTACATTTGTCCTAAAAAAATTCTGTTAATTTTTAAGCTGATCTTCTATTCAGTCTAGCAATATTATGTTAATGTACAATCTCTGGTTTTTATTTGCATTTTAAACCGTCAATAAATTTTGTTGTTTTGCATTTTTTGCAACTTTAAATGTTTATTTATCTTGGTTGATAGTACAGTTAGTTTTTTTTCTTTTACGATGATTAAAAACTTGTGCAATGAGTCATTGTCAAGATTGTTCAGTGGAGAAGGAAGATTAGGAGAGGGTAGCATAACCATTTTTTCACCCTTTAGAAAAACAATCCCCTTTTTTGTTTTTACCATTTTCGGTTTCTCTAAACAGGAATTATGCAGGAAAAACAAGCGAAAAAAGAGATACGGAGAAGTGTTGTCACGTCTTGTTTGCTCATAGCGAATACAAAAGTCCTTTTTATCCAAACCATTCACTTTTTCTACTTGTTAATTCCCCTAAGAATCCCAGAGTTCTTCTCAGGTGATAATCATTCTTAAGAGCATTTTGTTGTTGAAGAATTTTTATTTTTAAAAACAATATAGAAAAAGCTAACATTGGATCAATGCACTTTTTTATGCAAGTCCCATTCCATTACAGATTCTTCCGTGTAGGTATTTTCGCGAAAAAGTTGCAGCATTAAATTATTATTATTATCGTGGCTGCCACGCTGTTGTGGTGTTAATGGGTAGCGAAAATTCATTATCAAAAACATTTTCGTGCATTCCCTCATAATTTTACGGTTCTTTCACGGATCAAAGGGTAAAAGATAGAAACGAGTGATTGATAGATCTTAAAAAAAACTTATCTTTTTACATTAACCTACATGGGCTTGCTATTATCTGCTTCATCTTTCAAAATCGATGAATTCTCTGTAAAAACGCTATTAAGAAAGCATGTAGAGCATTCTCAATATCTGCGCTTAATTGAGGTTTATATAAAGAAATTAAAATATTTTTATTTCTTGAAATACCTGAAGCTTAGATTCCACAATGCCGGTACTAACATGAATCTTATTGACCTGTGTGAAAATATTTATGACATTTATTTTCGTACATTAAAATTCAACACAAATTCTCTAAAGTTTCCGTTGTACCAATTTTTTCCCGCATTGTGAAATCTACTTGTAAAAAATTGTAGCAAATCCCTCAGTGTAAATAAAAAGTAGAGATACCCTCACAGAATTTAGAGTAGGGAAAAAGAAGCGCAGTTTTTATTCAGTTTTTTATTATCATATCTGAAATTGGCCACGTTGTGTATGATAAACACACAATGTTGCTTAGATTGCTTATGCAGTATGCACTGTTCCCTTTTCTTAACAAAATTCAAGGAAAAAAGTGGGATAGATGATATCATAGCACACAGCCACCACCGCATTACCTTCTCGTATTTTGTAAGGTTTGTAAGATGAGAAATTCCTTGGTCCTTCCTACCACAAAACTGTACTTATGCAATGGAATGCAATTTCTATTTTGAGAGTCAATGAAATAAAGACGTTTCCCTACTCATACATCATCCTATTGATTCCATAAAGATCACGGGATATATGTCATGACATAGTTTAGATTAAAAAATACTTTTTGGTCTGGAAGAAATAGGAAGTTCCTTTTTATCCCGTCGCGTCAAAAGCCGTTACTTTTTATCGCAAAACTTTTATTGATTGATGAAGCTGAACTATTATCGTTTATTCATTTAACTTGCGTAGGTTTTGTGAGAGGAGGTTGTGCCAATACAAGTGTCAGTCAAAGGGATTGGTGTCATCTTCATTGACGGATCAAAATAAATATTTTTGAGTTTAATGAGTACATGAGTATGTGTGTGGCATGTTTTTTATAAGGCTGTTGGCAAAATTATAGAATCTCGCACCATCATAACATCATTTCGCGATGAAGGTTTATTGCTGTGGTTATCGAGTATTTTAATATGCATGCATTTGTACCGTTTTTTATTGTGTTTTTTAACCTCCTCGCATGAAATTTCTTCGTGCAATTGAATTGATTGAAGGAGAAGTACAATTATTGCTGCAAATATTCATTTTGTATCTCTTTTATGTTTACAACAATAAAGAAAACGGTAAAGTAAGGTGACAATATTTTTTTCTGCAAATTGCGGTATTACCGAGCTATTATGAACCAAAGGGATTTTAAAAGCACTTCCTAATACTTTGTGATTGTAATAGCGCAAGCTACAAACGGTACTTATTGTCGCAGTAGGTCACTTGGTTTTGTATTTTCATGCAAAAAAATACGTAAACATGAATTTATAGTTTGGCTATTATGTGCAAAAAATTGCTGTAATAAAAGTCCTATGTAGTTGGGAATTTTTAATAAAAAAGGCAACAAAAAAATAAGCACCTTAATTTTTTCCATCAAAAAAGAAATGTCTGGGGACCGTGAATTTGTTTGCTTTTATCAGCTTTTAAAGCTTTTTTCTACTCCGTTGGTGATCTTATTATAAAAAATTTTGTGTTTGATGCAGCACTTTGTCAAACTGTTTGAACAGCAACCTTGGGAAAACATTCTCTGCTAATCCTTGAATCAACAACGTCACCAGTGACGATTTTCCGCTAAATACGGCAATTATAACTTTTCCAGTTATCTAATGTAAGCAAAATATGTCGGCCTTTCGGTCTTGCGGCTGCTGCTGTTTTCCAAAAATTCTTAATAGATTACAGGCTAATCTACCATTAAATACTTTTTGAACGGTTAAAACTGTCAAGCTGGCAGAAAAGTAAGTTGCCTACAAAGAAAGCACGGGGTATTCACAGTATTCACAGCAGTAGCAGGGAAATCTGAAAAATTCCTCGTTTTCCACCGCCTCTGGGTGGTAGCTTTTATGACAAACAAGGATTTGGAACAGTTGCTCATTCACGTTATTTATTTCCTTGTATGGCATACACAAAATCCAATATTAAACTACGCCAGTCCCTCTCCATTTCCATTTTCTCGCATTCTTCAAGAAATTGGAACAGGTCGTCGGTAAAGCTTGAAAAGAAAAAAGATAAAAAAAGTTCGGAACGGTTTGCAGCTGCTGTGGCAATAGAACGAACAATGTCATTTCTATAGACCGGCTTATTTTCTTCCAAACTCTGCTCTACTTTAGCTGGGCTTTACAAAAAGAGAAGAAGAGAGCGTGTAAGGTCTAGATATAAATGTATTTATTACTATGGGGATCAACGGAGCCAGTTGTGGCTAGATCAATGAAACTTTTGACTTTGAAAGTGACCAACAAAGCCCACCACCACAATCACCATCCTCACACAACTACTTTTTCTACATCTGTACCTTACTAGCAAGGAAAAGTGAAAAGATTGAAAATTGTTATCCCATTAACAAACATACGTTACAGTAGTTTGAGGAGTGGTTAGGAAAAAAACATTGCCTAACCCACATAAAAATGAGTGGGTCGTATTTTAATATAAAAACTCTCAAGCTTTTTATCATGCCACTTTTCTCAACAACTTGAACCTTTCCTTATGGCAAATAACCTTTGTAAAGTTAAATTTGTAGCACACCACGCCATAATACATCTGCTTGTGAAAGCAATCTTAGCTTTTAATTTCGATTTTGTATTAAGCCTTGAGCAAGACAAGAAAATTGGGATGGTGCGGTGGTGATGTGGTAGCGGACAAAGTATTGTTATGATTATGATTATGAGGATACTCCAGTCATTCAAAAATGCATCTGGCGGATTGTGCCTGTCTTGAGATCTTTTATTTTCAGAGACTTGAAAATTGAGGTGACTTTTGCTTTGACACGTGCGTCAAAAAATCTACTTTCTCTATTTTAAAACATAAATTACGACGTCTTTTTTAACATTTCACAAAAATGATGATTTTATATTGAAAATATATTTTAAACTTCAATCTCTTGGTAAGTACTTTTAAACAATTTAAAGACTGGTCGTGAATGAACGATTTTAAATATCAATCAAAATAAATAGTGTAATTTATCCACGGCGTGTTGAATCCGTGCACAGCACGCTGAATCCGGAACACCTAAAATCGTGAGTCCCAACTTATCTCCGTTGATTTCCCACCAGCTTTTTTTTACTCGACCCAAATCCTTGTTGATAAAAAGGTTTAAAATGAAGCAAACCTTAAAAGAAAACAGATGTGAATATTTATTATCAGAAAAGTTTCTAAGATTTCTGGTTTGATAACATCCCTCTGAGTATTTACATATAGGGAGATGAAAGAGCTCAATTGATAATCATGCGTCTACGCAGGTAGCCAGAAAAAGTTGTGCATAAGGCCTGACTTACATTCGGTTGCGTATCTTTGCTTTTTAAAAGAGAAAAAATAAATCTGTTTGCACAAGATAGAGATATGAAAAAATGTTTAAAAAGCGAGCGTGTGGTTTTCAAAAGTAAAAAAAGATTTTACCACATGTCAATGGCACATGGCAAGCTGGATTAAGCAAAGGAAGTCAAGGAGTCAGCAAAGAAAACACTTTTCTTATTAATCCACCCAACCAAAAACATCTCAACTTTTATGCAGACCTATTTTTTAACATCTCTAAAAGATAAAAAAAGTATTTTTCTGACTGTTTTATCTACTCTTTTGGGTTTGGGCACAGTTTTGAGCACAAAAAGCCTTTTTTCAAAGGGAAAAGAATGCTTCAAGATAAACTTAAGGGAATTGTGTTTCATAAAATAAATTGCTAATTAGGAAATTAAGATTTCATGTTTAAAAAACATTTTATCTGATGAGTAATAGAAAATAAAAGTAAATGACTCAATCTAGAAAAAAACCTGAAAAGATTTCCTCTTTTTTAAAGTTTTTGCTTTATATTCACTGTAATCATTGTGCCATAAACATATTTTTTCTCTGGAGCCGTAAAATTATGCACGATGATGATTATGCCAAGATTAGATTATATTTTTTGGGATTAAAAAGGGTGCAAAGATAAGGCATTTCAGTGATTAACTCTGGCTTGGCAGTAACTCTTTATTTCCCTCAGTTCTTTTAAAAAGGTGGATGTGTGTGGCAAAAAATTCCCTTGTCCCAGATCACTCTAAAGCTTTATAAAAACGTACGTTTTGTGTTTTAAAGGTTTGACAAAAAAACGCTTAAATCTTGTGAAAAAGAAGGCTTTAAATTAAAACTCTTGAGAAATATTATTCCTGGTGTGGAACATAAAACTGCAATGAAATAAATTACGCTCGTTTTCAAATGTTTTTCAGTTGTTGGGGTGGTTGTGACGATGTTGGTGGTGGTGCAATTACACCAGAGAATTTACTGTTGATAACTTTTACATTCTGTTCCAGATGTTAATTTTTTTAGCAATTCTCTCCCTAAACTAATAACAATTAAGTTTAATAGATTTAAAAAATTGTGTTAGTTAACGTAATCTACAACAAGGATGGCTCTCAAGATTTAAAATTGCGGTAAATAACAATTTCTTTCAACTTTTAAATATAAACTTGTGTAGAGTTCACCAGGGAAATAGATGGATGTGGTGTGGGGTGCAACATTCCAGTAATTCTATCATGAGGGAACAACACAAGGTGTAGAAAAGAGAAATATATTTGAGAAAGAGTTATGTATATTATTATGTCATGTATTTTTATCTCTGAGAAAAGAAAAATGCATTCCTTTCTAACAAACGAAGGGGAGGTGAATAGGCGACGATAAATGCATAAGTTTCTCTTCCCATTGCATTCCTGTTTTTATATAAAACTATCATCCATCAGGTTCATAACAAAAATATTCCCTAAAAATACATTTTCTTTCCAAATCCACATAAGTTATTTGGTTTGCAAAAGGAAGTAAAGATTTATTATGGATTTGCACAGAAACTATTATTGCTGCGGTCCTAATATGAGCATATCTCTTAATTTAAAAGAAGAAAACTCTTCATTTTTATCTTTGGAGCGTTTAAATTATTTGGCGATAGATTTATATGGAAATGGTATGACTTTTCTTATAATCTTAAAACTGTCAAGGGACAATATTTTAACTTTTTATCAGTGTTTTTTCTGGTATTACAAACGGAAAAATAACTTCAGGAATTACCAATTAGTATTCATTAAAAAGAAAGCTAATGTTGTTCAGCCACGAAAGTTTTTCTTGTTTAGAAAAAATAGGAAAAATGAATGAATTGTTACCTGCAGGGTTTTAAATGAGTTGCATGACACGACCGAATATGTGTATGAGATGTGGTTAAGTACAGTGTTTTAAGTACCTTCAGGCTTTTATTGCCTTTGGCGAGAAAAATGATGTTGGAATGTTTTTTCCACTTATGGCAACTCGCGCTGTTGTGAGGTAAAATCATTTTCCATGACATATAAAAACATTTTTGATAGCCTTATTATGCAGTGCGAGGGTGGATGATGGAATTGAATGCATTTACCCACACCCGTATTAAAATAAAACAATTTCGTAATTAACTTTTTGATTAAATTTCGTTGAATTTATTCTGCTGGTGGGAAAACGTGTTGTTAATTTAAACAATTATAAATCTGCCATTAAGAACAAAACTGAAATTCATGCAAAAAGTGAATGCCTGCTTTGTTGGTGCAATTTAGCATAACGAATTTATAAATGCTTGTAGCCATTTTTAAAAAAACGAGATTCCGTCATTTCATGAATTGTTCAATGATTTCTCTAGTAAGTGGGTGGCAATGAAACAGCAATTTTTTCCTCTTTTTCTTCATTGTTTTTGTTTTTAAAAACTTTAAAAGTCAATAAACGTGCATAGAAAAGAAAAAAAGAGAGTTGAAACTGTCGTAACGCTTATCGTTCAGGGAATTCACGCCATTCATGTTTTTATTCTTGAATACAGGTCATTTATTATCTGAAACTATAACAGATCAAAGAATTCAATCCAACACGATTCTTTACGGCACGATTTTAAATTAATTGCTGACTTTTAACGGTGATTATAAACTTTAGAAAGGGATTGAATTATTTTTAGTTGCAACCTTTCTTTTTAAAAAAATGTGAATGGAAAAGAAAGTTTTTTTAGTCGACCCCACTCTCTGAATCAGTCATCCACTAAATAATGCATTGTAGCGCAGCCTGTCACTACAAAATGCAATGTCGTAACGTTTTCTTAAATAGTTATTACTTTTTTCTAGTCATGGTCACACACAAGCTGGTTTTATGTCTTGAATTCAAATGGAAATTGCTTCCCTTCCGTAGTCTCATTTTCTTGATAATTTTTATTATTATAGGTTCACTATTGAAAAGGTTGTTGGATGCCCTATTGGGAGTAAAACTCAAGAGATAAAAACAGAAGGCACGAAGAGTTCATAAAAACCACGGCATCTTATCCACATGATTGCATGTTCATGATACCAATCAAGTTGTTTTCTATTTTGAGGCACTTTTGATAAGAATGGCTTTGTATATGCTAGTTTTTCCTTATACATCTCCTAAATATTGTCCAAATTCGGACTTTTCTAAGCTAAAGCAGTTTTTCTATTCTCTTTCTTTATCTCCCCGATGAATAGGGAAGATTTTCTTAGAAAAAAACACGAGATAAAACAGTACCTATAACACTGCAGTAGATTGTAAAAATATGCAGATCCTCTATTCATTTGTGGAAGAGATCTCTGTCTGAAAGGTTATGATTCATGTTTGGACGATGATGATGATGAGGAATGCTTTCGTATAATTACTTACCTTCATATCTCCATCCCTGTCAGTGAACCTTTAATGTTCGGTCAAGTTTTTTGATGGTGAGGCTGATGGCGTTTGAACAATGATGAGTCTTTTTTTGGCTTTCATTTTTACAACTCTCTTCTCTCTCTCTGGATAGGAGAAGGAGCGAGGTTTGTAGATTTTCATAGTAAGCTTACGTAGTGTGATGTAATGAAGAAGAAAAATAGAATGACTAGAAAAAAAACTATTTTGTTAGATAGATTGAGCTTTCATAATGATGATGGGGAGGCGATACGAAATAACTTGTCTGCAGTATTTCGTTTTTTGATATTCTCTCTGGTATTTCTTCTCGTGAGCGTAACTGATTTCGACTGAGGAGGCGGTAAGTGTGAGAGAAGCTTTATTTTGGCTTCAGATTTTTAGTAATTGGTGCACACACGCACGTATTTATGCACGCTAGAGAAAAAATATTACCGCAGTAGCACTCTCATTCTTTCTACCTGTTTCCCATTCATTTTTTCACGAGTTTTGCTTTTTTGGTCAATGGACTGGATAGTTTCTCGTATTTGGAAGGCTTCTCGTTCAGCTTGATTAAAAAAGACAAAGCTTTGACCGTTCAATCTCAAATCTTCATTGTTATGGTAAATGGTTCTAGTCCCAGGGCCCTATTTTCGATTAAAATTATTACTCGTTACGCAACCTGGTAAAACCCGGGCTTAGACAAAAACTCACCTCTGTGAGTTCCAAACTTGTGCTAATTTTTAACGCAATTACGCTCTACTTAGGATACAGTTTCTATCTTTATGTAGTACGTAGCAAATGAACTTCCATAATGTTATTACACCTACGCATCTCCGAAAACGTTTTACAATCTAATTTTAAACAAAAACAGTGTCATTTTAACATGGTTTTAACTTGATTAGGCATGAAAGCTCAAGGATAACAATGTCCAGCAAAAACTGGAGTAATTGGGAAAATAGCAAGAAAAAACACGACGCTTGTGGAAAGTCTGAAGCCCCTATTCCAAGGGACTTATTCACGGAAATGACTAAGAATTTTCTATGTCTAGAGGCAGTTTTTGCTTGCAATTTCATTTCCTTACTTTTCCATCATAAACTTTTGATGTCTTTCCCTCTATAATTTGCTGACAGAGCGGAGAAAGAAAGAGACGATACAGTTTTTAACAGCGAACATGTTTCTGTTACGAAAGAGTAATTTTAAAGCGACGTGCTCAGGGCAGGAGCGCATTCAAATTCAAAAAACAAGCCTGGAATGTGGCAGAACTAAAAGCACACCTGATGTAATGGTAGCCACACAAGAAAATAATTTCCTTTGAAATGAAAACGCTCCGAGAAAGGGTACTTTGTCCAAAACACTCAACAGCAGCGTTTCTTAAAGAAAAATCGAGCATGGCCCGGTGGAACTCTGAATCCTTCATGTTTTTTGTAGAACACCCATAAGAAATGTGTTAGTGCAGTGTTTATGATGACGACGGGATGTATCGTCCACCAAAAAGTAATTCGCAAATAAAAAGAATGGCCACAAAAGCAAGCCATAAATTTCTCTGAGTTGTGGTTTACACTTGTGGAAATTAAGATCTGGAAATGGACATTAAAGGGTTTCTAAAGACATTCCAGCTTTAAATATTTATCCTTTGACAAGACCCTCATGTGCTTTTTATTTTCAAACAGTCCTTAGATTCGGGTTTATTAAATGCATTTATATAATTATAAAATTAGCGCATTTATTACATAACGATAATAATAAATTTTTTTGAATTCTTCACTTGCAAGTAGTTATCTCTGAAAACTATTCCCACGAAAATAGTTGCATAACAAGAATGAATTGTAGGAATATTAGCAGCGTGAAAACACGCGTTTTATTAGGCGTAGTCCGCAACAAGCTTACAACTACACAACTCTCTCAATTAGGAATTCATGGATCGAGCAAAAGGGACCAAATTAAGAGGATGTAAATGAAAAAGAGAGGTTTATCAGATGTGGTTTGAGGTGAAGCTGCAAAGAAAAAGCAGCTTTTGGACAAGGTGGTGGAAGAGAATGGTGGGCGGAGGTGGTGTGGCACTGCCATGCTGAAGCACTTCATAAAAATTCTGTTGTGTTTCCACTACAACAGTTTAACTATTTTCATAAAAAACACGATAATTCCAGAAACTCCCTTCGTCTTCCCAACTCAAAAGTGTTTTTATTACGATTAAAGATAAACTAGAAAAAACTGCTGAGAGAAGAGAATGTTTGATGTTTCTGTAGCAAATGGAACTAGTTCCCAACCCTTCCTGCCTTATTTTCCCAGATTAAGCTAAAATTTCAAAATATCAGCAAAAATAATGTTCTATCTTTGTTCCTAGAAAATTAGACAGGAAGATAAGTATTTGGGATGATGTTATTGTACAAAAGTTTATCGTTTGATATGGGAATGCGTGCCAAAATTCATGATGTAATAAAACATTATTAATGGATTCTCCTTTCAGATTTACGCCCTGTCTCTTTAGTAATAATAACATTTGGGTTAATTTTCCTTCTTAAATGTGTGCGTATACAAAAACACACTCCTCACCCTTTTATAGACACTTTTCCCATTAAATTGCCTACGTTAATAGACTACCATCATTATTTGAAGGTGTTCAGCAAAATGTCTTAGCAACACAGCTCACACACATTTCATTTTTTTATGAAAAAACCCTTTTGAAATTTGACGCATCATCATTTTAAATTGATTAAGTAACACAGCATTTTAATAGGCAATTTCTAGAATTTGCGAAATAAGCAGAAATACTATTGACAGGGAAAATACTGAAAACAATTAAATTTTAATAAATCAATTAGTTTACCACGTTTGGAAAAGTAAAGTTGGACGAGTCTATGTAGGGAAAAACACTCGTTCAAAACGTTGAATAATACAGAAAGGTTTGCTAATGTTTCCAACCGCAACTTTCTCTTCGCATTTATGCTCGCCATATAAAACATCCCACTTTATGATTTTATGCACAGCTCGCCTATCCATTATTAATGATTTTGACATTCTATGGAAATGGGGCAAGTAAGAACCACTTTATGCTTTCGTATTCCTCTTACAGCAGCAGCCACTACATAACTATGCTAATAACCATGCAGATATTATTTCTGCCTTATTTTACTTATTCCATAGCTTGAATTTTACGCCGTTGTTGTGTACTCTTCCAAGTTGATCAAGATAAGACATCATCCTGCCCTAGTTTGGACGCTAAGGTCATTCCAAAATGCCATCAACGTTCTGCAAAGTGATATTAATCACTATAGAAAATGTAGGAGTAGTTTTTTATTCACTTGAACATGTTTTTTCCTTCGTTTTCAAACTTCATTTTCAAAACGAGATTGAAAATCTCTCATTAAAAATTCAGGAAATGAGGGAAGTTGTGCTGCCTCGTCTATTTCTGTCATATTACCAAATATTGAACATGGAAACTGAAGTGATGGATAAGCTCTCTTTTCATTTTCTCAAACCAGCTGGGTCCAAACTGCAAAGTCTTGTATAATATTACATTTTTAAAAAGGACCATATCCACAGGATATATAGGCCAGTATTCAAAGTTTTGAAGGGTTCCACTTGTAAAAAATCATTGTTATTGAAAAAATGAATGAAGCTTTATCCTCCTTCTTTTATGAGGAACCAGTTCAGAAAGGAATGTCTTTGAACGGTTTTATAGCCCGTATTATATTTTCTACAATCCAATCCATTGTCCCTTGTCCTGCTTGGAAGAAAGAAGAGGTTTTAATACGCTTTTTTGAGAACAGGAAGCATCCTCATTTCCGCTTAAATTCATTTTCTTTCACATGCATGGCTTGCTTTTCTTAACAAAGAAGGACTTTAGTCTTCCTACGTAATCTCAGTTCATTATCTAATCCCAGATTACATATCGGGCACACTCCACTATTTATGTACCAGTAAATTCAAAAACTTGTGCGATTCCTTGAAGACAAGATCACACAAAGAATCTGAATATTCAATTCGTCTGAAATGTTTTCCTCTTAAATTCCGCCTACATAATCCCTTTGTTCACCTTTCAATTAGTCTCTATAAATAGGTCTTAAACGTCAGCAATTTTCCAATTATTTCGCAACATTTAATCGTTTTATTCATGTAATTTTCCTATTTGCACCTGCTTACAAAACCCATTCGTTAGTTTATAGTTTACACAAAATAAAACGTTTATTTTTACACCTTTTGCTGACAGCGCGAGTGTTTATTTTGTAATGTTTACAATCAAATTCTTAACTGCGTTTTTTACAACTTTAACAGTTTAAATTGGCAAAGTTGCAAGTTTACTTGATTTTTTAAGTAGCTCTTAGAAAAATGAAAATTGATATTGTTAAGCATATTCAGAGCAAAACTCATTCAGATTCTATTCTCCAGCCAAAATAGATAATTATTTTGTAGTGTGTGGGTGACGCAATCAATCAAACCAAAACAATCTCATATTTCATGCAAAACATTCCTAAAAAATTGTCAAACTGACGACACATCTCTGAAACCTGCTCGTTTAAATAACAACCTTTGTTAGTTTCATGTTTGAGATAACAATCTGCAGTTTTTTAAACAGCCATGCCAAAACAGAGAATACCTACGCGGAAGTACTTGACACCCAGTGCCATGCATGACAACGATGATGTTGGCAAGATTCACTTGGAGATGTGCAAAAAATCTTTTGATTTATACTGTAGGTTTTAAACTGCAATTAACAATGCGTGTTTATATTTTAACAGATAATTTATGAGCCAATAGTTGCGTAATTGAAAAAAATAACTAATTTTTTCCTTGTAAAAACGAGAACAAGGAGGGAACCAGCTCAGCAGATTTTTAAATCATAAATTATTAAAAACCGGGGTTTTCTATTGACAAAGGCGATACTAACAGGGTAAACAAACAATTGACTATCATCATTGTGAAAAAAGAAAGCACATCTGCTCATTATAATTCACGGTTGTAAAATATTTTGCAGTAAAAATCAAAAGTGAACAATGCAAAGTTTTATGTTTTCATCTCTTATTCTTTACGCGTTCAGCAAAATAGTTAAAAAGCTTACATTTCTACTTTTCTATTTAAAAGAATTTTTTAAATAACTTTGCGAATAATGGACATGTGAATGCAAAAAATAGCTAAATTTTTATATTCTGATAGAAACTCTGCAAATAATTTAAATTTAGAAAATTTACAAATGTTTTTTCAACCTGTTTTCTGTCACATTATCTCGTGTCAAGGAACGTCCCTTTCCTTGTCAAAACACATTCAAGAGTGTGATATTGATTAGATAAACGCCGCTCTTCCAATTTTCCCTTTGACAATTTCCTGTTTACAGCAAAGAGCAACATAGAAAAGGCGTACAACACTTTTTTGTTCTCCAAAAATTTCACTTTAGAGCAGTAGAAAGCTGACGGTTGACTTAAGCGGATTTTGGAATAAATGTCATCAGCACAAAAAACTTAGGCTAAAAACCAGACAACAACACCATTTTCGTCTTAAAAACATCAAACACCGTTTGCATTTAAATTAGTAAAGGTACATAGTTTTCTTTGCTCACCTTTTCAATAGGTTTAAAGTTGAAAATTATATAAAAATGGCAAAAACCTAAATAATATCGCATTATTGCATATAAAACTCGTTTTTAAGGATGTTAGCGACAAACAAGATAAAAATCCGTTTTGGCATAGGAAGATCTGTACTGCGAAATTGACACGGAGTCAGTCAGCGTTGGGAATTGGAGTTTTCTAGGAAGGAAAATGTCCTCAGGGAGTTTATCGATGAGCTTATTCACACATATTTTGAAATATTTTGTACGAATTTCAGTCATAAACACATCCTCTCACCTTTTTATCCAATTGAGCAGATGTTTACTGAAAAATAGGTTTGTTTGTTTCACCTTTTAAAATTGAAAAATATCAAAAATGTATTTTTCATCTTTGGTAAGGAAACCAGAAATCATTTTGGCTGAAGGCACGTTACATTTTTAAAATTGCGTGTGTCTTCCTCCTTCCCTGTTCCACTGTCGTGTATACCTTTTATAATCTCATCTGCTAAACATCATCACATCTTCAGTGATTTCCATAAATTACGTTGTCTTCCCAAAAGGCTAAAAAAGCTGGATGATGAAAATGCTCATCGACTGTGTAAAAAATAGGATTTTCCCAGTTTTCCCCTAACCTACATTTTTAAACAGTGAGACATCTCTGTAGAAAATGTTTTAGAAGGCATGGGGAAAATTTCCGCTATCTCTTCACTCATCACCGTCACCCTCACACTTTCCTCGCACATGACTTTCATCGCCTTACCTGGCTTGGGAAGCATCCTAGCATAAAAATTAAATGAAAATTGTACATAATGCATCATTTACTCTCTACGGACTTTCATATTTCAATTCTTTGGGAACAGAAAACAGCAACAAGAACATGTACAAACAGCGTAAGATGTAGTATTATATAGCCAAAGGAGAATAAGAAATAGCACTTTACAATGTAAATTCCTTCCACTAAACCTACTTCTTCCGGCGATGTATTTTTTACCCAGCGTCTCATTCATTTTGGCTTTTAGCTCTGTTCCTATTTCCCCTAAAAAGAGCTTTTCCTCCAACCTTTTACACTAATAGCAGAAAAAAGCAGGTAATCGTGGAAAAAACAACTCAAAAAGAAACTCAATTTTCCATCCATCTTCTCTTTATTAGCTGAATCCGTTCTACTTCGCAAAAAATCCGATTTGTTTCATAAACACAAAAAGTTTGGCACAAAATCTTTCATATGAAATATTCTCATCTTTTATGAATACATCCATATGATTTTTTTATTATTTATGAGAAAACTTTCCATATTGTTTGCCAATAAAGTTGCTTTCTATCACACCTGGATTCCCTCGGATTTTGTTTTGTATCCAACGTAAATGTTTTATATCCTTTCACATATCCGCTTCAATTTTCCAGTTTCATTTGCAAATTCGGTGAACCTGTCAAACCCCCGTAATAACATAATCTTATCTGACACGGGCATAAATGAAGTAATATTTACTAGTTTATTGATATCGTTCCATTTTCCACAATTCTCTTGCTTTTTCATCTTGCTACCAATACCTGACAGCATTTTCTTTTTTTTTCTTTGCAATTTTTTACGACTTTGACTTGTAAAGTTGTATCGATTTAGGAATATGAAAATAAATGATGAATCCTCCCGTCTTGCCCCTGACATGCATTTATTTAGGTAATATTCTACCTTGAGAAAATATCTTGAGCGTATTACTATTCACATCATCTAAAATTGAGCTTCCTCCATTTACAACTGTCGTTGGATTTATGTGACCGTATCGTGTGTCATGCATGATGAACATCTTTTTTAGTAAAAGCAACGCAGCCAAAAAGAAGTTGTTTTTCTAGCCAGATTCATTCCTTTTTTGATCACAAAAAAGTAACATCATCTCTCTGAGGAGGAGGAGGGTGACATTACTTCAAGGGGAAACTGATGAAAACTCGTAAAAATCACGTAGCACAAGTTTTTAGATAGATGTTGCCTACTCAAACAAAAGTTGTTCGCGAAAATAACAAAATAAATGTACACCTCACTTCCATTTGTTCCTCTGCTTTGTTTCTAACTTTTGTATAAAAAGTATATACAAATGCCTAAAGCGGAATACGCCAAGGCCACTCTGATAAAATACGAAAAAGAATAGGATTTCTAAGTCAATATTTTTGCACAGAAAGTAAGACCGGTTATTTTTTCTACAAATCTTCGATAGAACCACAGCGCCAAGGTTGAATGTGGTTGGATGAACAATTTAAAAAAATATTTTAAATACTAAAAAGGAAGACAAATTTCATTAATTTATCATACATTCTCTTCATATAAGATCTAATGTGCTCACACAACCATTTTTAAAAGCTTTTTTCTCACTTCCGGAAATTTTGTTCCTTATGTGGAAGATAAGTGAATAAAGCTCGTTTTGGAAAAAGGATGAAAATTGATTGCAGTAGCATTTTTAGCCTTATCCATACAGTTTCTACCAAAAAAGCACTTTCAATCTTCATTTTATTCACTAAAATGCTACCGCTCATCATTATCTATCAAACGTGGGTTCTTTTTTTCAACCGCTAATCACTCTGGAAGTTGGCAAGTACATTTTGGACAGAAAGTAGTCCTTTTTAATTTTTACAGTACAAAGTAATCAGAGAAAAAGCTCTTTGTCTTTCAAGATCTTCATAGAATCACACGTTTCTTCACATAAATAATTATTTTTAAAGGTTCTCCTTGCTTTTTACTTTCCGGAGAACTAAAAAACAAGGAATTGTCTGTCAGCAGAAAAAACTAGCACGAGGATGAGCATTGTAAATGGAACAATGGATTATGTAACTAGCCAAAAGATTTTGTATGAAAAATATATCTTTATAGAGGAAAAGTATAAGAAAAGTATTTTTATCCTTGGGATGGTGATGATGATGATGATTAATGCAGGCAATATAAGACTTTCAGCGAAAAAACTTCAATCTCCCACCATCATCAGTTTTACTGTCCATAGAAATTGGAGAATTCTGAGTCCTATTTTTACTGGAACTATTATTTTAGTCTTTTAAATAGTTTTGTACAGTGGATAAAAAAGGAATTTCATCAAGTGTGAAGTAGAATCAGTAAAATTGTAGGATATAAATATTTTTAGATTTGCACGTGCTTAACCAGCTCCCTTTACTTTTTTCTGAAGAAATTGCACAAGAAGAGTTGAAAGAGGAACTGATTGATGACGCCCATTAACACAAAAGAGTTTCTTCAACTTTTCCTTTTCACTTTCTTCTTTTCTTCATTCTTCACTCCTCATTGTCGTAATCACGGGTGGAATCATTTCAAATGAGGAAGAAAATAAAAGAATTGTCGCACTTTCCAAATAAAGCAAACGGTAATGATAATAGCGTAATTTTTTTTCTCTCCCTGGACTCCTTAAATAATGCTCTCTATTGTTTTCAAAAATTGCTTTTGTAATAAATGGGCTCGCATAATAATTAATTATAATTATTGATGGATTAGCCCACATGTGTATTAAAATAATGAGAAATTGTGGGGAAATAGGAGCATCACTGCCAATTGCTTTTAGATTGTCAAACCCATAAAACTGTCGGTGGTCTATTCCTACTTAAATAAAATAAAGACAATTAAATTTGGTTGGGCAACTAAACACCATAAAAAACAAATCTGTTGCAACAGTTGTATCTCCTTTTACGTCTGAAAGACGAGACAGAAGTCTGGTTGATTATTTCAAACATAAAATAATTGTCATTTAAAAATCTGAATAACTTTGGCGTAATCCTTGTAATACTTGATGAGAAATTCATAATATTTTTCTATCCTCATTCAAACATTTTTTGCTTCTCATTCATTCGCTTTTATAGCTTTTTCATTTTAAGAATTCACTAGCAAAGCTTTCACGAAGGATAATCAACCACAATGAAGGAGAATTTGACGAGGATTCTTCATATTTTCCCTTTTATTCCCATTCATCTGTAAAGAATGTTTGAATTTTGGGTTGGGTAAAAAAAACTTGTGCTGTACACAAACGCCTTTAGTCAAAAATCAACAATCATTAATCTGGCTTATGTGGTTTTTTAAAAAATCTCAACCACAGCAGCAATTTTACACCTTGAGGGGCAAAGGCGTTGAAGGATTCACACCTACTTGTTTTGTTGTTTTTTCTTGATTAGCCACCAGTTCCTATAGATATCTGCTAAAGAGGAAAAATCTAAAATTCAATTACACTGGAATACAAATAAATGTGCTAATTATAATAAAAAAATCATTTCATCTTACATGTCGCACATGCTAAAATATCGAGACAATCAACACTGTCAATCACAAAGCTTTTTTTGCTGTTTTATATCGTTGAATAGAATTTAATAGGTTGGCCAACAGATGTGTAATAAATACAGCGGTTTTTGGTGTTGGGTTTTTGGACAGACACGCACTTAGACACGCAAGTCCAAACTGCATAAATATTTATCAAAGGATTAAATTGTTCGCTCAAAACGGCAAGCGAGGAATACACACCCTTTTAAATATTAAAAAACGGTTGTTCTTACTTAATGAGAAGTGATTTAGGATGGTTAAACCATTTTGAAATGTTTTGTGCATGCAAGGAATTAGCCACTATCATCGCTACCATCACCACCACATGTCTTCAAAACTTTAATTTATTCTTCCTTTACATTTGTTTAAGTATCCGTATAAATGTTATTAAAGCAGATTAACTTACAGTTAAATTTAATTCATTCGGTTTTACGTTTTGCAATTACTACCTAACCATAACAGTCGCACAAGGATATTTAAGCCTGATGCTCTTTTGGTCAACGAAGGACGATTTTTTAATCTCCTTTGGCCAAAAATTGTAAATGACTCTGCTTGTTCTGTCCGTATGACCGTGTATGAATCAATGAATGATGGGATTATAAATTAAGCGGAAACAATACGACGGGGATATGAGAAATTTCATTCAAACTGAAATGTCCCTTTTTGTCTCGTTATGACTTTACAAATTTCTCAAAATGTCAGTTGATAAAAAAATTTGCTACAATTCCAATTCGTCATCCGCAGCAGTTGAATTCATAAAAAGGGCAAAAAAGCGTTCAACTTAAATTGGCTGAAAATATTACGTAAACCAAGTAAAACCGGTAACAATATGCAAAATGCTTTAAAATCCGTTCATAAAAATATCATTTTAGATCCTTCCAGATTTTATGGATGAATGCGTTCAAAATTTTTGCATTATGCACGGTAAAAAATTGTAATAAATAAGCACCTCTTTAAATTACATGGGTTTGGGTTGATTGGTGTTACGTAATGTACATCGCCATGAACTAAATCTCAGAAAAAAGGCTTTTTTGAGTTTTTTTTTTGTATTTCCCCGTCACTAATCAACCTCATTATGAAAACGTTTTAAAAAGGGGTGCATCCACATCCCAACCTTAAATTCTTAATGAGTTTAGTATGCAAAGCGTAGATGGACAGTGTCAAAAAATGTATCCAATCAATGCAATTTACACAACGCTGGTGATGATGTCATGCAAGTATTATTTAACTTCAAAGTTTTGCTCAGAAAAACAATTTTTATTTAAATATAATTTAAAAATGGATGTTGTTTATTTCCAAGATTTATTGCAATGTAAACAACCTTGATTTCCTTCTGTCGGTATGATTTTGTAGATTTTTAATAATTTTTTTCTTCATTTTAAAATAATGAGACCACGATAAATTATCACTCGAGATGAGTATCAATGTCAAATAAATCATTTACTATCACATTGCAAGATACAATTTTATCATTCATTGAAAAATTTTGAGACTCATTAACTTATTCAGACATGTAATTGAACACTGTGGATTACGATGAAGATAATTTAGCCTCTCACTTTATCATCTCCTTGACTTTCGCTAATGCGCTCCTGTCAATCCACTTGTTTGTCGTCGTTCTCTTTTTTCGTCCTTCTTTTAAAAAAAGAGATTAGTTTTTGAGAAATTGGAGTCAGGTTTCGTCTTTGCATCACAGCGGTGTAAAAGTCATTGAAGGATATAAAAAGGTCATGAAAGGAACAGGGATTAAAAGACTTGCAAAAATTGAAATTTAAGAAAGGAATGTCAATCAATTTGATAATTTTATTAGATTTAGCAATTCAATTTATACACCACTCGGGGAGAGAGGTTTTAATAAGAAATTGATTTTCAACGATTTTTTCTCTTTTTGTGCACAGATGTGAAGACATCATCAGTTGTATTTCTGCCCTGGATGAGATGCTCGCAGAGTTTGATGACACTTCTTTACCGTATTCAGCAGATCTTGAACCTTCTTCCTGTGGTGATTCATTATTACCCACTTCGGAAGAGATCGCTGTGACAGATTCTGTCCTACCTGTGACAGGAACACGTCATTCTCAACAGAAATCTCAATCAAGTAAAGTTGTCCCTGTCAACGACAACAATCAAATCCAATCTGCTACTCTACCTGAGTCAAACTCGATTCATTCCTCTTCCTTCTCCAATGGGAACAAATTGTTTGACCAAAATCAGAATTGGAATAGTTCTCCAACGAGAGTGTTAGCGACTGAACAAAATGTACAGCAACAACAACACCCCAGGAGCAACAACAGCAACGGCCCTGTAATTCACACTAGTCACTTGATTCAAATCCCAGTTTTGGAGACTTCTTCTTCCTCATCCATGTCTTCACCTTCATCCCATAAAAGGGCATCATTAAATCACAACCAGACTAAACTAAAAACCACTGAAATGAACGGGAACAGTAGCGTTGAGAAAAAGCAGAGGACCAGCAATAAGCCATTATTTGAAGACAATCAAGAAATAAAGGATCATCAAGGTTGTCGTAATAATAATAATGTTTCTAATAGTTCCAAAAGATTTGGAGGAAATAATGGTAATGGAGGAACTCCAACGAAACAGGCTACGTTGGCATCTGGCGGAGGGACCTACAGCAAAGGCACAAGTTATGAAATTCTCATTCCAAAAATTAGTTCAACCTCGTTTAGCCATGATTCACCCTCGACGGGATTTGGAAAGGGGACGATAACAACGTCATCTAGTCATTCCAGCAGAGCATCCATTATGGTACCGGTAATTGAGCCTTGTTCAGACTCAAACTCCGGAAGCATATCGAAAGTAGGGACGCAACTCAACATGGGGATATTTAACCCAGTTGGTAAAAATGGGAAGAAAGGTATCTCACAGCAGTCGGAGCAGCCCCACACCTCAAATGTACCTGTTTTAGCCGACGGTGCTAAAAACGTTCTAATCAGGAATGATGTTGGCATAGTTAATGAAAATCAGATAAGCCGTCATCATCCTCATCATCAACGTGAAATAGATAGCAGCAGCCGTTCAATGCAACATAACAATATTCATAACTCTGTTGAGAAAAACAGGAAAATGTCAAAAGGAGGAAATGGCAGCGGCTCAGTCTCCTCAACGTACATTTCCTCAGTGTCAGATGGGAAGGGAAGCTTGGGGCAAAGTAGTTGTGGAACGTCCTCCGTCGTAATGGCGATGACGAAAAGTGGTGGTGGTGGGTGTGATGAAGAGCAATGGAATTTCCCTTCAGAGAAGAATCTACCTAGATCACTGAGAAAAACTAGAAAAACATGTTTTCTTGATGAGGGTGACTCAAAAATTGCTAAACCAAGAGCCGAAAGCCCTTACTGTTCCTCTACCACCGACTCAAATGGGATCGTAAAAATTGATGACGGGGAAGGGAGAAACTGTCAACAATCACCGAGAGTTATGCCACGCAAAGGGATTTCATCAAAATGTGAAATAATCAACCAAGAAGATGGTCGTTTTGCACTAATAGAGTGTCCAAACCCAAATTGGAATGAATTGAAACAGCAATTGCACACGACCGTTGTTTCAACGACCTCTTCACCACCAATAAATTCACGGGATGCACCGGTTATAGGGAGAGGTAACAGGAAAAGGATTTACGAAGACGTAGTCCTTTCAAAAGCCACACTAGGCAACTCCCCACTTTTACCGGAGAAGAGATTGGAGAAGAATGCTAATGGGGATCATCAGCAACAACGGAGTCCCATTGTCACTGGTGTGTTTAATAGCCCCAGTGCTTCCTCTTCATTCTCTAGCACTTCCGGTGTCAGCTTAAGTGTCACTGCTAATCCATCTGTTTTAATGGATAAAACCTCTTCTCAAAACGTTTCTTCTGAATTGAGTAAAAGCTCTTCAGCTCCGGTTAAAAACGAAAAAATGCCAAAAACAAAAATTAGACAACAAATTCCATCTCCAGGAAGTAGAGAACTTGCTTCTCCAAAGAATAATTCCACTGACGGGATTCCAAATCAATTCTTACCAATCCGAAGTGACGGCAGCAGCTTGAGACAAGGTGAACAATACTTAAGTCAGGGAGTTTCTTGTGATGTAAAAAATGCGATGCCCTCTCACCACTCTCCGGAATGTGTGGAGATTGAGCCAGAGGAGGTGCATCGTGGTGGAGAGGAACTCAGCTTTAGATATTGTGAAGATGACACCTCTTCAAATGATTCTCCCATTAAGCTCCGTCATCCCCCAAGTCTCCGCAAGTCTTCCTTAGACACCGAATTCGAGGAGACTGCAAGTGACAGCAAAATCTTAAAGTTGAAGGATAAGAGCCGACGTGGGAGTAAGCCACATTCCAAACACATCTTTGAGTCCGCTGGTCAAAACGGCTCGTTGCCAAATCAATCCCAAATGATGAGGATGATGCTGGACGATGACGGTCTCCTAATCAACGGGAGCTCCTTTGGAAGCTCCACGCAAACTAGCAGCTCTAGCGGCTCCGTCAGTGTTAAAAGCAGCAGCAGTGGATCGGAAAACAATTGTGCGGATGCTTTTCATGAGAACATCGTTCAAGACTATCCTCCAAATATTTTCAACGTAGCAAAATCCGTCATCGATGCAAACTCCGATAAAAGATCGTTATCTGCTGATAACATTCCTGTAAATGTTTCTAAAATTGAAGTGGAATGCAATGATAATGAAAAAACAGAAGTCCGCAGCGGAGATGTAGTCGTTTTGCAGGGAAAGGCAGACAGGGGTAATGTGCAACCAAAGTCAAGATCTGCCGTGAAGAAACAAGGAAACGGATCCAGTTCATCTCGTAATCTTCATCATCCAAACACAACGTTGGATATTGATGACGGTTATTTAAGCATGATTAACAGAAATGAAGCGCCATTACTCTGGCCAGAAGAATTTATCGAAAATGAAACCTTTTCAAAAGAAGAGCTGAAAAGGATTTCTGTTCATCTCAATGATGATGACACTGACGCAGAAGATTACGAAGCAAGTTCCGCTTCTCATTCTGCTCATAATCTTCATCAGAAAACAAAACCAGAGAAAGCATCCGGGATTAAAAGTAGTTTCCCACGGAATAGTATTAGCAGTAGTAGCAACAGTAACAGCAACACGAGCACAAGTAACGGCCAGCAGAGGATGAGAGGGCGAAGGGAAGGAAGAAATGGAGTGGGAGCTTCCTCATTCGGAGCAGGGAGAAGTTCCACGGAGAAAACAGATTACTTTTCAGACGACTCGTTGGAAATGGATGAAGACGAGCTTTTACAGTCTGGAATTATCGACGCTAATGCCAATAAACGTTCTGCTCCCGTGAATGTTGAAAAGACTGAAGAAGTTGTGGTACGTGCTTCCACCAGTTTCATAATTCCATTTAATACAAAAGATGAGAAGCAGGAGGGAGAAGTTGATTGTCAAAGAAAAGAAACAACTCATCAAATACGAAAGTCTGCTAGCCAAATATCCAAAATTCCGAAAATACTCTCCCCAGTCCCTTCATCAAATCAAAGAAGGGGGAGCAGCGGAAATATAAACAAAAAAGATCAATCTTCCCTAAGAAAGCCGTGTTCTTTCTTTATTCCATTTGCGGGAGGTGATGCCACCACCGGGGGGAATAAAAACGATAGAAAACCATCTTCGGGGGATGACGCTACCCCGGTAAAGTCCACTTTGGTAGTTGAATCCTCTTTGAGATCTTCTTCTTTGCCAACTTCACGAAGGAATTCTTCAGACAGCAAAGCTTCGTCTCATCATACAAGCAACCAACACGGTATTGCATGGGATATCAGCGCCTCAGAGAACAGACCTAGTTCACAAAGACAGGACAACAACAAGGCTAGTTCAGACATTTACATAACCGACTTGAGTAACAAAGCAAATAACAACGAAACGGATTCATTAAAAGGTTCCATCTCCATTAACAACGCTAATCTCATAGAAGATGACAAACAAGAGAAGAAAGACTCGACGGAAATTGTAGAAATAACACAATCTAAACAACTCACCGAATCCGTAGAAACTGAAGGTATCCCAACTAACAACGGCAGAGCTACTAAGAACATTAAAACAAAAATCCCTTCCATTCCCGCTTCCACAATAATGTCCAGTAATAGTCAGTCTAACAACGCATCTAGTATTAAAAACGGTCAAAATATCAGGGAAATCGGTGAAGGTGGTGGAGGGAGCTTGTCCAAGCGACACAAGTTTGAAAAACAGCAAACATTCATAGTGTCTCCTGCTTCTTCCAGAGATACTTCTACTTTGGTTGGGACTGGACAGATCGATCAAGATAAGGACGAACCTTCAATAGCAACCACAAGACATGAACAGAACGAGACACTAACAATTACTGACGAAACCGGATTAAATGGAGTTGTCAAAGATGATAACAAAATCCTTGAGACATTTGACAATGAATTATTATCTGAAACGCTTGAAACTAAAGAGAAAAATGCTTGTGCAGGCCCTGCCGAAACCGACCTGATGATGACAAATGACAAGACTAACATTAAGACTAATAGCACTTTGGAAAAGAGTGAAAGGAAGGGGGAAAGTGAGTCAAATTTGGAAAATTCTTTTGAAGCTTTAGAATCTGCTTTAAGTAAAGATGGAAACGAAGATATTTCCAGTGGGTACTCCAAAAGAGTTGAGACCGGGACGTTTACTCGGCCCAGTAAAAAGTCAGAGATTAAAAGCAACGATGTTCCCGTTTCTTCGTTCACTCAACCGTTAATGGAGAAAGTGGATGTTAAAAAAGAGCACGGGAAGTCAGATAAAGTTGGAGGAAACACGGAAGTACTTGAATTAGAAGACGGGGAAACACCGGAATCGGTAGCTGAAGAGTTGGAATCTGTCGTTAAGATGTTCTTAAAAGCCACCGAAGGTCTGTTAGATCCAGATGAATATCCAGTGCCAAAGGACATGGAAGAGACTGTTTCTTCTGCAAATCAACAAGCAGATGTGACTGAACCAGTTGAACAGGTTGCTTCAAGTGAAAAGAAGGAAGGGAAACATTCCGCGATAGTGACTTCCGGAGAAAGTTACAAAGAAGATTTAGAGCTTTCCAATATTTCTAATCTCAGTGATATGGTGAGTTGGTATAGCTTAAAACAAGTTAAATGCATTTTTATATATATTTCCAAGTTGATAGAAAAACGCTTAATGTTTTAACATCAAAGAGAAAGCGATCTAAATGCTGAACACACTGTTCTTAATATTTTCAGACTGGAAAAGTTCCACTAATGACGTCTACTCCAATATCTGAAGCTCCCTCTTCGAACTCAACAGGAATTGGTGCTATTTCTAAGGAAGAGTCCGTTAGTGAAAAACCTCTTGAATCTCTCAATTGCCAAAAGCGTCTCTCATTCCAGATGCTTGCTGAGTCGCAAGAAGAAGAAGCGTTAATTGAGGATTTGCATGATCAACCCCCTCCGTTTATTCCAGCACCTCCACCACATAAAACGGAAGTGGAGACAGTTGTCAAACCATTTCAGCATCATCACCACACCCTCGAAGGGAAAGTAGCGTTGGACATTTTATCTCAACGGATTAACACAAACCGAAACTGTCCAAGTCCAGTTGAGAACATGTCAGTGTCACAATTTCTTCACAACAAGAAAAACATCTGGGCAATGTTTGATCGACCTTATGATGGTATGAAATCCACATATTGCTATATATATCCTCTTTAGAATCTTGAATTGGAATATTTTTCTAAACTTGTTTTATTCTTTTTTAGATGCCCTACCAAATTTTCCATCTGGCTACGCAAGCAGATCCCAAGAGAATCTCGTTGATGCCATGACACATGAACGATTAACAAAAAGTTTCTCAGCACGTGGCCAGTCGTCAACGTTGCCGTTGAATTGTAGGCCACCGCCCGTCCAGCGAAGAACGAGCACGTTTAGGAATATGTTTAATAAATTCAGAAAACGTAAGAATTTCTTATTTGTCACTCTCTCTGATCGTAAAAAGATTTAGTCCAACACCATTTTTCATTTTTTCAGACAAAGCTGCGGCGGACACTGTTATACCGGAGGGTGCTGAGCTAAGGGACGAAGAGGTTCAGTCAATTACTAGTCGAGAGACTGGCCCATCTGAAGGAAAGAAACGGGGATTTTTCAGTCGGCTCTTCCGTAGAAGTAAAAAACATTAAAGATTGTAGTAAATGTAAAGAATTTCATTTGTAGTGGAAAAATGGCTGTCGCTGCTGTTTTTTTAGCTTGTTTAGAAAATTTCAGTCAAAATGTAAACTTTTAGAAAGGTGCAGCTTTAAGTGTGTCTCAAATAAAAATAAAAGAAATGTGTCAAAAATAATTTTTTGTATCAAAATATTTAACTCCGGGAATTATATCGACTCAACCTCTTCAAATTACATATCGAGGAAATAATGGAAATCTGTGGTGTGACAGTTTTCTTCGGATAGTCGACTCGGTGACCAACTATAATTATAAAATATATCAAAATATAAAAATAAGCTTTAAAATTCTATCGTTTTTAGTGAGATTCCAGCTTTTTTCTATAGTTCGTGTACAAAACATTGTGGGTTCCCCCTGACTTTTCGCTAAAAAGCTTTTTTTGCTAGTGTAATCTTATGAGTTATAGTAAAAATAACATATTCAAAATTAACAAATAAGTTTGCGCTGTTATGTTTAAGTTTAACGAAATTGTAATTAATCTAATTATATAAAAGAAGAATGTACTACAACATTCAAAATTATAATTGTTCCATAACTTTCGAAATGGACTTTAATAAATATCGCCAAAATATCGTATTAATTTAAACCCTTTTGTGCATATTCACCAATTATTTTTCATAAAAGGCATGATGGAAAATAAATTACTCATCAGCTTTCTCAGAATTCATTACGTAATGAGATATTATGTTTTATTTTTAAATGCAAAAAAGTCATCATCAGATATTACAAGTTAGCTTAAATACTCTATGTACATTCATGTGCACATTGTCATAATAATAAATCTTTAATAGTCTCTTCTTAAATCTTACCTTAATTAATTATCCTATGATTCAGTTTTTTAAAAACAACATAAGCATTTCTCTTTTATATTATATAATCTATATACGTCCGTACGCAATAAAATAGACAGTTTTATAGGCTGAAGCTGCTCACTACTTATTGTGTACCTTTTTACATAATATCTTAAATTATTATGCTTAATTAAAAAGTAAATGATTTTCTATACAGTACTAAAAATTCTTGCATACTTGTATTATCGCAGTTTATATAATGTTTTTTATATAAAATAACATTATTTACAATTAAATAGTCTTAGCTAGACTCTTACAAAAACACTTCTTTCCTTTCTCTCTGTTCCATTAAAAAAGTTTTTTAAGTACTTCTTACAACTTTAACGTCAAATTGATATACAACAACAGCAACAACGGTTCCGGAGGTTCATTTGGAAAATTGTCCAAATGAATTACATATTTTGAGCATGTAACTGCAACTAATTTTAAAAATGGCGAACAGTTAACAAAAAAACGTATAATGTGATAAGATCATATTGTTATTTGGAAACTTTTTCCTATACTTTTTTAAAAAATGAAAATGCAGAAAAAATAAAAACTCTCCTGATTAAACTATTATGCATAGATTCCAAGTGGTACATTTTTAAGAAAGAAAAATTATAAAATTAATTAGCTGAACAATTATTATTAGCCTTTTTATACCAAACTAGCTTTGAGTTCTTCTTTCCGTTTCCCTAAACTTTAAAGCTTAATACAAAATATATTACCATTTTTAGTAAAGATTCGATTCAACAAAAAGACTGTTTTGAGTTTTTTAAAAAATCCACTAAAAACGAATGTGTTTAACAGAAACCGAATTTAAATCGTTTGTTAAATAAAGTATGAAAATTGTCATCATTCACGGCTAAAAAAATTCAAGTATTGAGAAAAAATATACATTTTATGCTTTTTGTTCTTGTAAACCTAGTATGGCATTCTCTGGTTAAATTATGCTTGACACTTGTTTCAAATAAAATCCTACAAGTAAACAATTGAGTGATCATTCTTTCATGAGAATATGTATAATGACACACACATACTTTGATAATTTGTGACTGTTATTTCTTCTCAAATACAAAACTTAGTTAAAAGAATCTCAATTAACTCTTGTAAATATATATTACCCTATCAATTATTCATGGGATTTCATAATTCTACATTTAGAGACGGCACAAATAAAAAACCTATTCGTTTCCTACATTTAATTCTCACTACGTAATTGGCAAAGCTTTAATAATATGAAGGCTACATTTGTCAAGTCTTAAGTAGTTTTTTTTATTTATTCTGAACAAAGCGAATGAATTCAGGGCAGCTACCGAAAACAAAGTCTACCTATGTTGCAATTACGCTGCCGTTGCATTCATTTACTTCTGCTGTCTTTTCTCCTTGGCCAATTTCTATTAAAAATTGTTTAAGAAAGCACATTTGAACTTTTTTTGTAGCTGACAAAAAGACTTATTTTCCGTATACTAAACACCGATTTTAAAATTCGTCAAGATTATTATATGATTTCGTCACCTAACTAATTAAGTAATTTGCTGTAAAATTGCAATTATTTCCTTGTCATTAAAAACTTTGTCTTTAAAAAATTAGGCTCTCTCGGATTTCCTAACTAAAGTTGAAAGTTGCTACGTCAAAGTTTTATAAAAAGCTGTTGAAAATTATTTTCTGTCTCAGTGTGCTGCCCATTATTGAAAACTTTCACCGCCGTCACACGCCAACCCCTATTAAAAACTTATCCTAGTAAAGTTTGAAGAAGAAGAGTGATCAATCCACAACAGACATTTATTATTACTATAGTTTCGTTACTTCAGAAGAGCAATTTATTATTTTTGTTTGAAGTGCACCCCCATTCAATTATTAGAAAGAGCTGAAGGTAACTCCAACATTTTGAAACACAGTATACGTCTTTCTTTTTCAATTATTATTGTAATTATTTTTAAACTTTATAAAAAATGATTGCTTATGCTCAGCCTCATCGGCTTGACTAATGTAAAATAGATCTTCTTTTTTCTTGATAAAAATGAAGTTAAAGTCTGTGGGAAAATGTCTATTTTAATTATGCTGATATTATTATTTGCCATTATTTCCTGTCATGAATTCGAACAAAATTTAACGCGCCTTTTAAATAGCGAATATGGCATCCGTCACTCAAAAACTAACTCCCGTTTAATTGTGAATATGGTGGAGTAGGAGAACTAGGTTTTTAGAAATAAATACTTGAAAATTATAAACCTATTAGAGATTATAATTAAATTACGTAGCTATCCTAGAGTTCGTCTTAGTATTATAGAATTGTTGTAACAAATTATTGCACCAGATCACGAACCTTGTTTCATGTTATTTATCATCAAACCAAAGTTGTTAAAAAATTGAAATATTGGCTTGTACTGGGTTAGTGTAGATAAAAGAATGAGAATTCTCATTTCTACAGCGAATCCAACTAACTAGTTTAACTATTTCTATATACTATAAAAAGGCCGGAATAACTTTTGGAACAGAGATGTTATTGTAAAGTGTGATGCCGTTCACAAAAGAATTAAAAATAATAAAGTAATTTTATATAATGCTAGTATGGCGACAAAACATTGTTGGATTTGAACTTGATTTATACAAACTATACATGCGTACACAAAACAGTGAAATAAATAGGTTCGATTTGAAATAAAAAGTGAAGATCATTATTTGACGGGGTGGTCATACCTCCATACTCATTCGTCATCCTCAGCAGCCCAGACCTCTTTGTAGTAATGATGTAAGGAGGAAGCTGTCCGATCACAAACGGGTATTTGGGTAATGGCGCCACTCATTTACGTTCTAAAAACTAATCACAAAAGAAATCATTTTTTAAAATCAACTACTTCGGTTCGTATAATGTAGACTCTTAAACTACCTAAAAATCTAAAACTCTTTAACTGGGAACTTATGTTACTTATAAGAATGAAAAATGAAAATTAATTTTATTATTTGAGTATATTATTCTTACTTGAAGAAAGGTTGGTTGGGTGGTGTATTAGGATTGTTTTGGGGATTGTGTTGCATGGGACCTCTGCCATGGTTAGAGCCAGTTGCGTACAACTGTTGTTGAAAGTGATGAAATTGTTGGGCATACGCTGGATCCGAAGGAGGAAGTTGCGGAGGTCCACCAGGAGGACCACTGGGATAACCACCGGGGCCAGGACCTTTCATTCCAGGACCAGAGGGGGGAACTTGATCCATCATTACCGGAGGATGGGGACCTCTCATAGGACCACATCCTGGAGAAGGTCCGTTATTAGGTCCTCCCATACCAGGACCTGGCGGAAGTCCACTGTATGGCATTCTATTACCTCCACCGCCTCCTCCTCCCCCGCCTCCCATATTCACGTTCACATTCATCTGCAGAAACAGGTAATAAGCATAATATATGATAAGTGAACAATTCGTGTCAAAAGTCGGACGTTTATAAGATTACAAAATCACAATTACTTACCCCCATATTTACACTAACTGAATTAGGATTCGTGTAACGCTGTAGAAAGTCTAGATTAGGCCTGTTTTGACCAGGAGCACCCGGACCTGGACCAGGCCCACCCATCATTCCTGATTGCGAACACATGCCTGGAGGTCCTTGATTGTGAGGAGGTGGAGGCTTTGCAGGAACGGGAAGGTACTGTATTGTATTGGGTGCATTTGGTTTGACCTGAATATTGGTTCCACCGAAAGCTCTTGGAGGGCCGTTAGGGTTATTAGGCATTCGTGCGTACGGACTATTTCTACTAGACCCACTACCACCACCTCCCCCTTGCTGCCCCATTCGTGGCGGAGGAGGCTGGTTTCCATAACCCATTTGAGGGGGAGGAGGAGGAGGCCCCCCTCTAGGACCCCCTGGCATGCCTGGAGGTCCACCGCAGCCCATAGGTCCCATACCAGGCGGCATCTGTTGTCCCATCGGACCCATAGTTCCCATAGGGCCTCCTGGACCTGGACCAGGTCCCATTTGTTGCGGCATATTCGGTGGAGGACCACCACTGCCCATTGGAGGAGGTGGTCCAGGCATATTGCTTCCACTAATCGGTGGCATATGATTCATTGGACCTCCAGGGCCACCCATCTGTTGACCCATGTGATTGCCCATTTGATGTCCCATCGGTCCCATTCCAGGGCCAGCGTTCATATATGGAGGAATATTTTGGATATTCATTTGTTGAATAGTCATTGTTGCGTTTACATATGTATTATTAACAGTTTGAGGTCCTCCCATGGCCATGCCACCTCCATCAACGTTCTGCAATTAATGACATTGTTTTATTACTACGACATAGTTTTAACTTTTAACAATTACTTCAAGCAAAGTCGACAATATTCTTCTACCTGTACACTGTGCATCGACGTATTAAAATTAACCATGTTAGGATTCATAGGGGGTCCTCCAGGAGCATTCATGCCATATCCACCATTGGCATTCATTCTAAAATTAACGTAATTTACTTAGTTCCCACAATTCAGCAAACTCTATACTTCATTTTAAGAATGCATCACAAGTTCTAAAAGCATACCCTCCTGCGGACGAATTCGGAGGAGTTCCATTCCCCCCAGTAAGCTGCTGAGACATTTGTACCATAGAAGAGATTGGATCAAAGGCGGGTTTATTGCCTGGCGGCCCTGGACCACTTAAATTGGGATTCAACGGGACGTTATCAAATACACCGTTTCCAGGGCCATCTGGATGGGGTTCCATGCCCATTGGGGGCATTCCTGGCTTCATCATGTTACACGATGTTGGCGGGCCAGAATTACTCGTTGCCGGGCCCATAGGGCCAGGTCCGAAATTTCCTGAGCTGGTTGGTTTCAGTCCATCAAGATTCATTTGTAGTGGAGTGCCAGGTTGAGATGATTTATCGACTCCTTGTGGGCTAGGGTTAGGCGTTGTGCTGTTTTTAGGGGTTGCAACAGGTCCAACGCTGCCAGGTCGGGTCTGATTTTGTAAAATAAAACAGGCTTTGATTTAATACGAATCCTTTTATAACATGTAGTTCTTTTTACTTTATTAAAAAAATTCACGAACCTTTGAGCTACCACCGCTAGAGGAAATTGGGACGTCTGTCGAGGATTTTTGGTTCCCACTGGATGACATAGACACCGGTGTAGGGGGCGCAGAGTGGGATGGTTTTTGACCCATTGGGGTTGACGGGTTCATGTCCATATTGGAGGAAGGCATTCTATAAAAATTGAAGCATAATATTGGTAAACATTAAATACCAAATTGAGATGAACTCCATGAAAAAAAACTCTACAAAAGAAGTTCACTTACACTGGAGAAGCATCACTATTATGTTCTGCCAATCCTACATTTGGTTGCTTCTGTATTGTCAGCTCTTGGCCTTCAAAAACGTTTAAATATTGAATTTGTTGTGGTGAAGGAACAGGCATCAAATTAGGCTCTTTAACAGAAGGAGGTGCGGACGATGTTGGGGAAATGGAACACGAAGATTTTTCTTTCCTACTCTTACCTCCTTCACTATTGCTACTCTCCGAATCTTTACGTTGGACGGCAGTATTTGGCGAGCTGTCTTGTAGTTGGCCGACTTGAGGACTGTAGTAACCACCACCACCAGGGTAAAAGTGACCTCCTCCCCCAGGATAAAGAGGGTCATTAGGTAAAGGGGAATGCGGAGAAGGCCTGATAACACACATAAAAGGATAAGCGCAGGAGTTTAGTAAATGATGAAAGAATGAAATTTTATTGAAATGTCCAATTCATCCGTTGTTGCAGTAAGTACCTGTGTGGGCCTCCACAAGAACTACCAGGAGTGAGCGGCGTAGCCGGACTAGGTATGCTACCTCCCGTGGCCTTAGTCGACCTAGGACCGTTCCCCTGAGGTCCCATATTCGGTGGACCATTCGGTGGTTTCAACCCTTGTGGTCCGGGTGGTCCTTGTCCATCCATGAAAAATCCACTATTATTCGGACCCCATTCATTACCAGGACCAGGAGGCTTATTATTGGGTGGACCGTTTCCAGGACCTCCTTGCCAACATGGATCCATTCCCATTCCGGGACCACCAGGAGGAGGTTCATTCTACGATACGAACCAGAATTGACATTAGTTGACAAAAATTGTTCGATCCAATAAGTATTCCAAGAAATGATTTGTCATTTTCGTTGACTCAGTAACTGATAAAATGGTAATCACGACGTTTGTTCATCCGAACGAGACAGAAACATCATCGGTCAAATATAATTTGTTGATTTCTCAAATTCTTTCTCATTGAGATTCCATTGCAGGATAAGTTAAATGTCAAGATTCACTTACAGGCATATTATAAGGGTCCATATTCTCAGGCGGTGGTGGCATAGGAGGGCAGTTTGGGTCCCCTGGCATACCTTGAGGATGATGATCGTTTTCTGGAAATAACAAAGCATGCATTTTTCGCATTTTCGCAAGCTGTTCTTCTCGATGCATGCGTTGCTGAGGGGTAAGGTTTTCATCTGGTATTTTAACACCAGAGGGCATAGGACCAGGAGGTTGACATGGCGGTGCATTAGGTCCTCCATAGTAACCAGGAGGTTGGCCACCAGGACCAGAATTAGGTGGACCACCCCCAGGACAAGCGTTAGGCGAAGGACCTTGACCCGGACCCGGGCCGCAGTAAGGAGGACCGTCGTAATAATTCGGGTAGCCAGGTTGTGGCGGTTTCTAAAGCATTTTCAATTGCCGTCGCTTAGTTTTTATATGAAACACTCTTATGTGGAAACATAATCAGTGAAATTCCTTACCGGAGAATTATGAGTATTCCAGTTAGGAGGAGGACCACCAGGACCAGGAGGAGGAGGTCCTTGGTGCATAGGATTAAAGTCAGGTGGCATATTTTGTGGAGGACCAGGTTGCATATTTTGTGGTGGACCAGGTGGTCCAGGAGGCATTTGCATCATTTGTCCTTTTGAGCCTTTCATTTTCCCTCCGGACTGAGGTGGAGGCCAATTCGGATTTCCTTGAAATTGTCGTCCGAAATTATTCATTTTGAACGGATTTTTCTATTGTTTAAAATAAAAAAATAATTAAGTTCTCACATAGGTAGGACTTATCTTACAATAGTAGATGATATATTAGAAGACTTTTACCTCTAAAAATTTTCTCGTAGTTGGTTGTGACATGTGAAATGCAATTATGGAAGGATATTGCTGTTGACAAACCGCTTCAGCAGCTTTATTTGCGAGTTTTGTAGAAAAAACGAATATCTGGCTTTGTTGCTGCATGTATTGAGCTTCCATTGTGCTTGGTTGTTGTTTTGTCGATGTAGGAGGAGCGGCTGGTGGAGGTGGCGGAGGATATCCTCCCATCATTCCCTGTTGGCCTTGTGGAGGTGGAGGGCCAAAGTCAGGCGGACATCCGGGCCCGCCTGGACCCGGCCCAGGACCTGGCCCTGGACCAGAGGGATGAGGTGACATATTCATACTATTTGGAGGCATGTTGTTATTATAATGGGGATAACAATTATAATTCATCGGGGGTTTACCTGCAATTTAAAAATTGAAAAACTTACTTTCCATTCAAAGCAGTTAATAGCCAAAGTCCTACTTTAATCCAATCATAGTAAATACATTACAAATCGAAAGATGCATCCTAATCTTAGCTTTTATAACCATCTCAAAACCTTAATATTTAATGAGCCTCTTCATCCCATATACTTTGACTGTCAACAAGTTAATTATTAATTAACGGGATATGGTAACTGACGAATAGAAGGAAGCTAAATAAATTACGTGCTGGTTGCTAAAAATATTAATGGGGTTATAAAAGCCGACACTTTCAATGGTTTGTAATTAATATTGAATTACACGAGTCTAAAACAATACCAGAGTAGACACCGTCAGAAATGAAATTTGTTCTTGAAAATAAGGAAGACATAAAATGCTTTGACGTCTTTGTTGTTTCGTTGTAACCAAACTCGTAAAAACAACTCACTATTGTCGGTAATCCTATTTGAAAGGAAAATACGTAGGATAGGATAAAAACGTTCATACTATTTAATTAAAAATTACAACTGAAGCCTACAAATAACGAGGAACTGAAATCAAATATGAATTATGTCAAGGATAAGCCTTCTTCAACTGATGGGAATCAACGTTTCTTCAAATTTTTCCTACTTCAAAAATGCCCTACGAATAGCTTATGAATTGTTTGCTTACAGTCTGGAAAATCTGGATGACCAAGTTCTGGAAGCGGAGGTATATCTGGCGGACATTCATTTTTAACATCGAGAAGTTGCGGTGTGGAAGGATTTTCTAACTTAATATCATTCCCATTCATCATGATGTCATCGTGAAGCATTTTGCTGGAAGGAGTCGGTATCGACGACCCATCCATCAAGTCCGGATTATTCGTCGAGTTGGACGGTCCTCCACCAGCTCCACCCCCAGAGTCTGGCCCTCCCACAGGTTGCTTCTCCTCTTTGATTTTACTAATTCCATTTTTATTTCGTTTCCTGGAAACCTTCGCGGAGGGAGCACCTGCCACAGGACTCTTTCTGGGGTTCTTCCGCTCCATCGTTTAAAAATCTTTCTTTTTATTTAGGAGGCGATTTTGTGAGGGAATACCTCCCTAAAATACGTTTATCCTTTCCTCCTCCGTGTACAGTTATGTATTTGAGTTGCGTAACAAAAAAGATGTTGCTACGATGAACGTAGATTGATTTCGTAGACAGTTACTGTTCTTCGTTTCCCTTTCATTTGTACGCACTGTTCCCTTTCTGCAGTTTTCGCAGAAGGAAATCTTTATTTTTAAATGACAGGAAGCACTTTCACGTGGTTGATGACGGCTTTAAATATGGCACTTGAAACACCTTTCTCCTCATTTTTTGAGAATGGCAAGGTGGCCACTTTCACAAAAACGTTAAAGACTTTCCTTTCATATGGAAGATTTTATGTGTTGCACTTTAAGAAGACGTTGTAGCTGCTTCGGAAGTATTATTAGGCTGGCTTTGTGCTTGGAACTTCATTTCTAGAACATGAAAAAGTAAAAATATTACAATTCATTCAATTTTTTAATAATCACGTCCATCAATAAAGACAATTAATTGTTCATAAAAATTAGCCAATAAAAGCTCTATAAATATGTCTATAAACGAGTCGTTAATAATACTTGGAGAAACTGTACGTCAGAGCTACTGCTAACAAATAAGCCTTGATCGTATCCATTCTATTCTCTTGATTATCCTAATTTAAACCTTTCTTAAATAAATGTTATGAGATTGTCTAGTCTTTCCGGAATTTTCAAAAGTTTTCTACACAAATGATAAAAATATTTTATCTGGCCATAAAAGTTTGAATAAAATAGCATTATTTTATCAAATGCTGTAAAAATATTTGCCACACTACACTATCCTATTTTATTTATAGGTTACTCAGTCAATGCCAAGGATTAATTCGCTATTAAAATTAATTTTCCTGTATTACGTAAAGACAACTTATTTGTTGAAAAATTATCATTGAATTTATCCAAAGCTAAAAATAACGATTCACATGGCCTAACATTTTAATAAATTTTTAACAGCAAAAATTCAAACGTAAACATTTTAAAAGCACCCTAAACATCCCGATGTCCTATAAAATTGAGGCAGTTATCTCAGGTCTCTATTTAAATCCCAATCTTATCATCATCCCCTCAAAAATCATTCCACGAGTAACCTACCTTTTCCCATCAGAATCTTCCCCACGTTCCAACCACTGGAACTGGAACACTTCCACTTGTTTTCTCCCGCATGATTACCTCATCCTCAGTGAGGTTAACGACAATTAAAAACTTAAAAACTGTCAAACTTTATCAAACTTGTAAATGGATATCCTCCAGAAATGTGCAAAAATCTGCGAAAATCCTAATCAACAGGAATAACAAGAGTAGCACATTTTTTAAACTTAATTGGCATTTTTGTAATGTTAACAACAACAACAATAAAAAAATTATTATTATGTTTTCAAGTAGTGTGTTTTTTTAGAGAGGTAAATTGTACGTGCATGAGTACTCAAATGATGATGGTGAGGATGATGCTGATTATTTTGAGAGAGATGAGCGCTACTATTCTCCCTATTTTTCATGTATTTTTATTATCCACTGTGAAGTTACACAAGAGGAGAGCGGAGAGTTTTCAGAAGCGTAATCTTATCCACAAAATCCACAAAAGTAAAACCCAATGGAACAAGTATTGCATTCAATGTTGCTTTTGACGACGTTAAAATATAAAATCCTTTTTATCCACAAACATGAGCAGAGTTGAAGGGAAAAAAGCATAAAATTTGTGTTCGGTTATGTGTATCTGGTTTTTTTTGGAGAAAAAAAGCTGCAGCTTTTATTAATAGAAAAGTGAACAAACTACACAATAAAAACACATACAAGGGAAGGGAGAAAATGTACTACAGATTTCTTGTGTATGTAACGTGCGTATATTACATAAGTTTCTAAGGGGTTTATATTCTTGTTTTTCCTGGCGGTGTGCAACTGGCGCAAAGGCTAAATTTTTATGGGAAGGGAGAGCACCTCAAATAAGGTTTTTAGCGGTAGCGGATGGACTTAGGTTTTGAAAATTGAGGGTATAAATACTAGGGAAAATATGCAACATGAGATGTAGTGAAGAGGCCACAAAGGAAAAGTAGTTGAGTTTTGTAGAGAAGAAAAGCGTCCTAAACAAAATAGAAAAAGGATTTTAGAATGATGGCCAAAAAATAGACATGTGTAAAATGTGAAGAAGAATCATAGGCGAGCGCGTTAGTTCTTGTTCAGCCTCTGATGTTGATCTGTTCTTTTCTCTCCGGCCGACCGACGACCGATCAACTTTTGTTGGGAAGCTTCTTTTTTTTCAAGAAATAAAATGAACAGCGGCGAAAGAACGAAGCAGAAGCTCTTTCAGAATTTCTGATTTTGCTCCTACTCCACTGCTATTATTATTTCTAACAAAAAAGTAGCTCCAAAAACTTTCAATTCTGTATAGCCAACTCTAACAAACAACTTCCCTCTTTGATATGACATGGGTTTGAAAACACCTAGTAGTCAGGGTATGATCATGTAAAAACATAGTCCATGATGATAATATGGTAAAAATATGTAAATACACGAGAAAAGTATTTGGTCAAAAGTTTTTACATGATGGTAAAATCATGTA